>JAPDOI010001057.1:0-229405 GCA_029168955.1 Aplectana chamaeleonis | reverse complement strand
TACCCGATACACAACAGATTTAGCCTCCACACATGGGATTTCCCTCCCTTTAAGCGACGCGGCAGCCGCAAGCCGCACCGTACAAATAGGGTTCAAACTGATTTCCACCCCCGAAATACCCGATACACGACAGATTTAGCCTCCACGCAGGGACTTTCCTCCCCTAAGCGACGTTATAAGCTGGTGGCTGCACTGTCCAAATAGGGTCACCGATTTCCACCCCGAAATACCCTGATACAATGACAGATTTATCATCCACGCAGGGGATTTCCTCCTTAAGCGACGGTGCAGCCGCAAGCCGTAATCGTCCAAATAGGGTTCAAACTGATTTACACCCCCGAAATACCTTCGATACACAACAGATTTAGCCTCCACACATGGGGGATTTCCTCCTAAGGACAGAGGCAGCCGCAGGTTGCACTTTGTCCAAATAGGGTTCAAACTGATTTCCACCCCGAAATACCCGGATACACGACAGATTTAGCCTCCACACAGGAAATTCCTCCTTTCAGCGACGGTGCAGCCTGCGGCACCGTCCAAATAGGGTTCAAACTGATTTCCACCCCCGGAAATACCCGGATACACGACAGATTTAGCCTCCACGCAGGGGATTTCCTTTCTATGCGACGGTGCAGCCGCAGGCTGCACCGTCCAAATAGGGTTCAAACTGATTTACACCCCCGAAATACCCGATACACAACAGATTTAGCCTCCACACATGGGATTTCCTCCCCTAAGCGACAGTGCAGCCGCAGGTTGCACCGTCCAAATAGGGTTCAAACTGATTTCCACCCCCGAAATACCCGATACACAACAGATTTAGCCTCCACGCAGGGCGACAGATTTAGCCTCCACGCAGGGGATTTCCTCCCCTAAGCGACGGTGCAGCCGCAGGCTGCACCGTCCAAATAGGGTTCAAACTGATTTCCACCCCCGAAATACCCGATACACGACAGATTTAGCCTCCACGCAGAGGACTTCCTCCTCTAAGCGATTTGCAGCCGCAGGCTGGGCTGCACTGTCCAAATAGGGTTCAAACTGATTTCCACCCCCGAACAATTCGATACACCCCAGATTTACTCTTCACGCAGGGCGACAGACGAACAACACAGGATTCCTTCCCTAAGCTAAATATGCAGCCGCGGGCTTCACCTCGTCCAAATCGGGTTTTTACACCTCGATTTCCACCCCCCGAAATACCCTGATACACAACAGATTTAGCCTCCACGCAGGGATTTCCTCCTTTCTAAGCTTGACTGAGTAGCAGCCGCAGGTTGCACTCGTCCAAATAGGGTTCAAACTGATTTTCACCCCCGAAATACCCGATACACGACAGACGAATTTCCACGCAGGAAATTTCTCCTTCCTGGCGACGCAGGCAGCCGCAAGCTGCACCGTCCAAATAGGGTTTAAACTGATTTTCACCCCGGGAAATACCCTGATACACCACAGATTTAGCCTCCACGCAGGGGATTTCCTCCTTTGTTGACTTGCAGCAGCCCCAGGCTGCACTGTCCAAATAGGGTTCAAACTGGATTTCCACCCCGAAATACCCTTCGATACACAACAGATTTTAGCCTTCCACGCAGGGCGGGATTTCTCCTAAGCGATTTGCAGCCGCAGGCTGCACCGTCCAAATAGGGTTCAAACTGATTTCCACCCCCGAAATACCCGATACACGACAGATTTTAGCCTTCCACGCAGGAAATTTCTCCTTTCAGCGACGGATGTAGCCGCAAGCTGCACCTGTCCAAATAGGGTTCAAACCCGATTTTCACCCCGGGAAATACCCGGATACACCACAGATTTAGCATCCACGCAGGGGATTTCCTTTCTATGACGGTGCAGCCGCAGGCTGCACTGTCCAAATAGGGTTCAGACTGATTTCCACCCCGGGAAATACCCCGGATACACAACAGATTTAGCTTCCACGCAGGGGATTTCTCTAAGCGACGAGTAGCCGCAGGCTGCAATTTGTCCAAATAGGGTTCAAAACTGATTTTCACCTGGAAATACCCGATAGATGGTAGATTTAGCCTCCACGCAGGGGAAAATTCTCCTTCCTAAGCGACGGTGCAGCCGCAAGCTGCACCGTCCGCTTAGGTTCAAACTGATTTCCACCCCGGAAATACCCGATACACGACAGATTTAGCCTCCACGCAGGAAATTTCCTTCTAAGCGACGCAGCCGCAAGCTGCACCGTCCAAATAGGGTTCAAACTGATTTCCACCCCCGAAATACCCGATACACGACAGATTTAGCCTCCACGCAGGAAATTTCCTAAGCGACTTATGCAGCCGCAAGCTGCAACTGTCCAAATAGGGTTCAAACTGATTTCCACCCCGAAATACCCGATACAACAGATTTAGCCTCCACGCAGGGGATTTCCTCCCCAGCGACGTGCAGCTGCAGGTTGCACCGTCCAAATAGGGTTCAAACTGATTTCCACCCCGGGAAATACCCCGGATACACGACAGATTTAGCCCACGCAGGAAATTTCTCTCTAGCGACGAGTAGCCCATTGCACTGTCCAAATAGGGTTCAAACTGATTTCACCCCGAAATACCTGATACACGACAGATTTAGCCTCCACGCAGGAAAAAATTCTCCTTCTAGCGATTTGCAGCCGCAAGCTGCACCGTCCAAATAGGGTTCAAACTGATTTCCACCCCCGAAATACCCGATACACAACAGGTTTAGCCTCCACGCAGGGCGACAGATTTAGCCTCCACGCAGCCTGTGATTTCCTGAGCACCGTCCAAATAGGGTTAGAAATGATTTCTAGAGAGTTTCCACCTCGAGATTCACGGATAAAAGCCGACATCCTCAAAACTAGTAAATTTTCATTCTCATTAATGAAATGCGATCAGTTAGTCTTGAATTGAGTCAGGGGGTCGTGAATTACAATATAGGCGTAGCTGGGAGCGGTGTGTGCAAGTGTATACCACATACCACAACGCATTATTTGACGGTTAAGCTGGCAATTGGTGCTGTCCAGCATTTCTCCTCCGGTCCTGCACACATCCTGAACACTCCCAATGGGGTCCTGCGCACATCCTGCACTCTCACTGGGGTCCTGCACACCCCCAATGGGGTCCTGCAAATCCCCAGTGGGGTCCTGCATACATCCTGCACATCCCCAGTGAGGTCCTGCACACATCCTGCACACACCCAGTGGGGTCCTGCGAATCCCCAGTGGGCTCCTGCTCACATCCTGCACACTCCCCATAGGGTCCTGCACACGCCCACTCGGGTCCTGCACACTTTCTACGATGTCCTGCTTACGCCCACTCGGGTTCTGCACACTTTCCATGTTGTCCTGCACACTTTCTACCCCGTCCTGAACACTTTTTCACCAAGTAGAAAGATTGGTAAGCTCGCATAAACCTGCCGGTTAACTCGCGTGAAGTTGGTGGTTAACTCGCGGTTCACAAGTGATGGTTATCTCGCGTTGAAAATGCATTTACAAACACCCCAGGGGTGGTAGTAATCTAACCAAACCTCGATGTTAAGCAAGGCCATTAACCTCGAAGTTAACATCAAAGTTTGCTGTAAACCCTAACTGTGTTTTCCGAAACACCTATTTGTATCTTGCTGTGAACACCGCTGGTGTTCTATAACCCCTTCGCATATGTTACTGGAGACGCAGTTTGGAAGTCGGAATTTTCTTGGTTGGTCCTACATTTCGTATTCAAACAGAGACTACGATGTTACGAAGACGTTAACATCCATGTATTCGCAGTCCTAAGCATCTATTGCAAACACGGATGTTCACATATAAACTAGCAGATCGGTCGGGTTTGTAGTGGTATAGTGCACTCTTGTAGGAGTGCACCGGTCGACGATTGCGAGTTAGACAGGAATGTACTCCCGAGAACTTTTTTCTCTAAGGCCCCGGTCATAGTTGGATGAGCCGACGCCTCCAGCCCGGTCGATACACACAGAATGCATTGGAAATGGGATGCAAAAATCACTCGGTGTATCCCCCCGCACTTCAACACCCACCCGGTCGATACGTAAGGAACAACATGGTGAGGTGAAGCTGAGAAAATCACCAGGTGTATCCCCTGCCTCTGCACCCCCCGCACCTCTAACACCCCCCCGCACCCCGGTCGATACGTATGTTTAAAAATGATGGAGTGAAGTTGAGAAAATCACTTTTGCGTATCCGACGCGGTCGATATCCATGCAATACGTGGATGACGGCGGATGAGAAAACCGGGTGGGCGGGTCGAAGATAAAACATTGCGTATCACTAGAAAGCTAACCTTACTGCTACCTCCGTAACTTCACCATACTCGCCTTCATTATTTGAACAGGTGCAATCCTGTTGGCCACGTAATCATCGTCATATCTAGTTGGATGCATCGAGTGATTTTCAACCCTTACCCATCATTTTAAACATACGTATCGACTGGGTGGTGTTGGGGGTGTTGGGGGTGCGGGGGTGTTGGGGGTGCGGGGATGCAGATGCAGATAGCACCAACTATGACCGGGGCCTAACCGGCATATCCTGTTTTTTTTTTTTGTAAAAAGAGATACTGGTACGTTGATTGTGCAATGAAAGGAGCATGGTGTTGGTCGGTCGGTTTCTGTGTGTTTGTGGTGATGTTCACCAACTGACCGACCAACATGATGCTCCATTCACTGTTAAATGATTTATGCGTTCGCGATTCAGCCGAAGCTTCTGATAAGTTCTTGATATAAACTTGATAAGTTTATATTTGCTCCTAAGCACGAATATAGGAGTTTAGTAAACAGAAGCACATGATCGCTCGAGATGAGCTGTGTGCTAAGGGATGAGAGCAGGGAAGGGTGGGAGGTATGATCCTCGAGTTAATTAGGGGGTTGTATGCCGGTTTAGCACATGATTTCATTATGATTACCGCCAGCTAATCACGGTTCTTAACTGCGAGTTTAGGTCAGTTCACTACCACCCCAGGGGTCGTATTTTCCAACAACCCGCCGAGGGAAGTCGAAGGGAAGCGGAAGGGATGATACCGCGCGCGGCAGAGGAGCAGATCAACCCATCTCACACCATCACGATGGAAATGCAAAACTGTGTTACGTATCGATATCACTGCGAAAAGATAAAGATTCCATCGCAAAGCGGCCATTCTTCAGCTATGCGATTCGAAAAATTCCGGCGGTCGCGAGGGAAGCCAAGGGAGGCGAGAGGTGGCCGTGAAGCGCGCATTTTGTACTGAAATTTCACCTCATCTACCCTTCGACTCCCCGGCGGGTTGATGGCGAATACGACCCCAGGTGTCTGATTTTCCACCTATTTCATGCGTATCGGCCGAATACAGCTCTCTACAGCCTGCAAGCCCTTGTGAATTCCCAGTTTCAGTTTTTCTATTGCAATGCATACATACTTGTGTTGCCAGAACTGATATTTCATTGAATGCATAGTGCAAGATGGGCAGAACTAGTCTGTGCCGAGTGCATCGCATGGGGTCGTATTGTGACACGCTAGTTAAAGGCAAGGTCCGGTCAAGTTTTGACGCTTACCAAAATTTGGGTTAAATAGATTGGGCTGGCTCTAGCTGAACATCGCCTGAACGGGGTTTCACGAACTCTGAGTCCTTTAGTTCTGGAGAAAACAGCCCTCAAAGTCAGGGGATTACGGTATCTTCGTTGGGTGCATGATAATCATGTGGCTGGAATGACCGATAATTACACAGCACTTTTTGAAGAATGCGTGTGGACAAACCGCTAAAATACATGGATCAGATGGCCAAGCACTTTTCTTGACTTTTCTGGATCATCGGCTAACGTGAGTGGCTGGAATAACTTGAAGAAGACCGGTTTTTACGCAGTTTTCGCATGTCCCTTGGGACTACCTGTAGCATGCGCACCGATTCAGTGGGAAATCTCAAAATCGAAATTCCGCCCGGACCCTGCCTTTAAAACTGAACTTACGTTGGTGTTCAGGTCTTGGTTTGAGCATCCGGGAATGAAAAGAAGCACTAGAACCACCGACACCATTCATGCAGACCATGAGATAAAGAATGAACTTCCTTTCCTTTTTGCGAACCTGTAATATCCATGTGTTGATAAGACTTGATCGTCGAATTTTATCTTTTATGAATACTCAGGCGATCTGGAGATATCGGGTGCGTTCCAAGGGGATGTCTATGGGAGGAAACATGGATGTAATTAGTTATAATGAATGATGAGTTGAAAATATATTTATTTCGGGAGGTCTATCTAATTATTATTGATCGATTCTTGTCAGATAAAATCTCCTCTTGCAGAAATCTTCTTGGAACGCATCCCATGGGTGGTATTCATTCTCCATCGCAGTCATATTATCACAATCGTAGATGCGAAACGGTTGTTTTTCGAAAAATTCAACCGTGAGAATGAAGAAATCATTCTCGAAACCGCACAGTTTCTATGATTGTGATACAGAAAAGTGCGAGTACCGAGGAAATGAAGGCTATGTGTGGTTTGAGGCTCGTGGTCGTATTTTTTCCCGTCGCAAAAGAGGTGGGGAATCGTGGGAGGAGCGAGGTGCGTAATTAGAGGCTAGACGTGCTTCTTCCAATCACGCACTTCGCTCCTCCCCCGTTTCCCCCGTCTCTTCTGCGGTTGAGAAACTTCATGACCACCAACCATGAATTGAAATCCCGCGAGACACTAATCGATCCATATCAAGTACATGCTGAAACTGCTCCAAACGTCCCCGCGGGTTTATGAAGAAGACCATTCCTGGCGTGGCATGTACGAATGCCGCGGCGAGGGTCAGGGAGCGCAACGCCGCACGCTTGCGTCATGATTCCATTTCAAATTGTGGCACGTGCGCACGACGTTGCGCGTCCCTAACCCGGCCGCCGCAGTCATGCATGGCACTCCTGAACTCCGTTCGAGTAGATGTACACCTTGGTAAGAGGAGGAGAGCGAGTCTACCCCTATTTATGAGCCGCTCCCGCAGCCTTTGGTAGATCCCAGCAGCAGTCGAACTTATCCTTCAAATGTATTGGAGGATCTTCCGAAGAAAGACTCTAAATCACTCCATGGAGTCGTGCTCGAAATGCCGAATGAGCACTCAGCGAGATGATGAGCATAATATACCTGTCGAGTATATGATTGGGGCTATCTCTGCCAATAGATGAGTGGGAGCAGAGGAAGTATTTTCTGCTCGCACTCTATTATCATCTCGACCGCCCTCAACTACATTTTCAGCCTTTATTACATCACCTCGGGTCACCCGAGGCGTCAGTAGGGTTTCGTGCAGTGCCACTTCGCCAAAGAAACTTCTGACACATTATATTCGGCTTTAGTCATACTGAACGTAGCTCAATGCAGCTTTCTAAAGGCTTATGCATATCCTCTTGCTGCAAAGAATAGATAGGGGCGAAAAAGATTTTGAAGGGAACTGTGTTGCTTACACCGCTTGTAGCCAACATACTTGTACAAACAACGCCCGCTGCGGAACCGGCTCCTCCCAACTATAGAGTCGTTGCCCGGACAGCAACCAAGGATCGGAATAACTGCTGCTCCGGTCCTGTTGCTATAGGGGCGACTGTGGCGCCATCACGAGAGATTGAGAGTTGCGGGATTGATTGTTCTTCGAGCGATCGCGTCCTTTTGCTTCCCTGCTAGTGATCCACCATGCTTCCCTAGCTCAATTTTTGAGGGATCATAACTCCGTTCCCAGAAGGTCTTTTACGATTCCAGAGACATCATTAGAATCAGCACGAGGCCGTTTTCGAGATAGGCAAAAAACAGGAAAATGATTTTTGTCGTGAACACCCCATTGTATGCACATATATGATATAGTTCCACAATCGCGTTCAGCCCGCAAAGACTCATTATCACAGTCGTAGAAGCGAAGCGCTTTTTTTGAGAATGATTTCTTCGTTTTCATAGCTGAATTTTTTGAAAACAACCACTACGCTTCTATGGTTGTGATAATGAGGACTGAACGCGATTGCGGAACTGGACTATATAGCGTATAGTATGTAGCTCAGTTGGCCTTTCGTGCCACTACCTCGAGTCGTCGGAGGACAACCTCGTACAAGGCTTCATCCTCTTAAAGAGAGGCGAAAAAAAGGAAAGAGAAAGGAATCTCAGAAGTGGAAAAACAAATAAAAAAAACCGCCGCAACAGCAACCGCAGTACAGTGCGTTTCAAAATTATAAAGGCACCCTAGAAAATGGCAATTTCGCTCGCATATCAAGGACTTTCGAGCTGGGACCAATTCCATACGATTCAGCATAGTCGAAAACATTAAGCAACTCTATTTCCGAAAATATTTCGTCGCACTTTCTCGAGAAATATTCGGCAACTTGAAATATGACCGTTTCAAAATTATAAAGGCACTATAAAAAACGCAAAATTCATTTACAAAAATAAAAAGCACTAATAGATTAATAACGGATAGGTCCACCATGATTAGCAATAACATCAAAAATGCGATTTTGCATACTATCCGTAAGCTTCTTCAAAAGAGATGGGTCCAAATTGTCCCAAGCCCTCAGAATGACGTTCTTGAGGTCACCGATGTTGTTATACTGCATGCCATCAGAGTATATCTGCCTAACAATAATTCACCAGATGTTCTTAACCGGGTTTAGGTCAGGACTACAAGGTGGCCATTTCAGAAGAGCGATATTATTGCTGTTAAGCCAGTCGACAGTTGACCGGCTGCTGTGAACCGAGGCGTTGTCCTGCATAAAAACGTACTTCTGACGGCGACGTCCTCTCAGAAACGGCAGGAGGTAGTCAGCGAGCACCTTCTGGTATTCCTCGGAATCCATTCGACATGAAACAAAAGCTAGTTGGAGAACCCCACTGCTGCAGAATGGGCCCCAAACCATTAGTGACTCACCGCCAAAGTTGCGCTTGCTGAAGACAAGCGGCTCCTTCCTGATATCTATCCAGTAACTATGAAAACCTTCAGGGCCATCTAAGTTGAACTTCTTTTCATCAGAAAAGATGATCGGAATAACGCAGATTGAATTAAATTGTCCAAAATGGAAAAGCGCCTTGGGGTGCCACATAACTTACCAATTCCCGATCCGTTTTCATATCCCCACGAGCAAACTGGAGTCGGCCGGATTTGTGGAGGTCAGTCAGCTTTGGAGCCTTGTTCATAGACTGCCGAACAATGACAGGACTGTCATTTACGGCCCTCCATACCGTAGTCTTTGACGCAGGAAGTGCCAGCTCGCACCTGACCTGGTTGACAGACTTCGTAGAAATGAACATGGAACGCCGAATATGACGGACATCTCTATCAGACAGCACTCGTGGTCTTCCGGCATTCTTATTCTTTCCGTAGGATTCCGGATTTTTGACGTAGCTATCAATGCAGCTTGGAGAACGGCCAAGCTGAGCAGCGATGAAGCGATTGGAATGCCCGGCCTGATGCAACGCTTTCACTTGGGCTTATTCCTCACTTGAAAGTTTGTATCCACGAGGCATAGTGTCAGAGAGGTACACGAAAGTGTTGCCTTTTGAGTGGAGTGCAGGAGGATTGAAACTGTGGGAGATAAAAAAGCACCGCAGGGGGTGCCTTTATAACTTTGAAACGGTCGGATCTTATGTTTTCGAATATTTATTGAAAAGTATGGAGATGTGTTTTCCATAAAGAAAATTTACGAAGGGTTTTCGGCTATGCGGAGTCGAATTGAATTGGTCTCGACTCGAAATTCTTTGACCTGTGAGAAAATTTGCCACTTGTTGGGGTGCCTTTATAATTTTGAAGCGCACTGTTGTAATTGCATCTTCAATGCCCCAAAAAATTTTCAAAAAAAAGATGCTTTATTCTGAATACGAGTTCTTATCGTAGCTCCCAAAGAAAAATATTAACTATCTCGCTACTGCGAATATATGGTTCAAATGATGGTTTTTTTGACGTCGCTAGGAAGCATGGATTTCGCCCGGTGATCTTCTCAGAGGGGACCCTCAAGGCACATTCAATTCATTTTAATTATCACTCTTGAACTTTTTCCAGGGGGTAATTTGGGGCGCTGGTCACGATTATGAGGACCATTTACGGGTTTTTGACTTATAATATGTGCAACTCAAATTTTCTTCTGTGACCTACCGTTTCGAACTTATAACGTTCATTGATAGAGGTTTGGTCAAGGGAAACTCACAGTTCTAACTACTCTTAGCAGTAGCATCTTCGCAAGGTACTTTGTACTGCTCACCTCTTACTACGCTAAAATTACTTCCTTTGCGAGCTGATTCTCATAAATGTGCCCCAAAAAGCTAGGGCAGATACCTGGCTTTATTGTGGATATACGGTGAGAACTCAATCTGAGTGAGATTTTGTTGGCTCCTGACTTCATTAAACATATTGTGGAAAGCTGTGTGAAGCAAATGGGTGAGTTTGAAGAGTTACTATGGGGTCAAATGCCCCGTATGATGCATTCGTACTGCAATTCGCTATGCTACGTCTGCTAGTTCCGAAACGCTCAACATTCTTTATGACAAAAAGGGATATGGTGCTGGAGAGGTTGGCAGAATACTCGTTCCGAACATGTGTTCGTTTGCTGACCCATCGACCTTGATATCGTTGTTTGTCCGGAAATTGTAACAAGTTGTGGACTAGTTTAGGCAACAATTCTAAAAACTAACTGGGAGTCCAAGTTGGACCGAATACTCGTGAAAAACACCTCAATACAGAAAGATCGATTGCAGATGCCTCTAAGAATTCAGCATTAGGTGTGCTAAATCGTTTTTCTTGTGTGTGGCGAAAATTCGTGTTTCAGGAAAGATTTCTTCTGGGTGGTTATTACAAACATACTTTCGATAATGCAACTGTACTTGTACTGAACACAAACTTATACTACAAGTATGTATGTTTCTTTTTCTCTACAAGTTAATTTTAATTGTAAAAAATCAGACTTTACGAGACTTCAGCTCAAACAAGGCGTTTGTCAATTTCACGAATAAGGATGATCCAGCTGGTCAATTCGCCTTCATGGAAAAGGAATTGAAGTCTGCGTTGGACTGTCGCAAGCAAGTCACCACTGGCTGCAACCCTGTTGTGCACGTTGTCGCTCACATTCCTCCAGGAGGTGAACTTTGTTCGATTTTTCAGTAATTGGTGTAACTTTGAAGCATTTACGGGCAACTCGCTTCACGCTCATCTTACAGCGATGAGAAATTCAATCCAACTTAAAGGCACAGTCCAAGCTCAGGAACGAAATCTGAGTTTTCCACATAATTGTGAAGTATACCCACCCTATATAGCCCCTGCCAAATGCGAGCTCTCAATTCCTCCGTACTAGCGAGATATAGGGGGAAGCCAACCTGGGGTGCCCATACCAGGAAGCCACTTTGGCACGCCCCTTTTACGATCTTTCGAGCTCAACAGCGGCTAGATGAGCGATGGTTTCCGACCAGTAGCCCCGTTCTTCCCTTCAATCTCAACTTCTCTCTTTACTCAAGTCAGCTCGCATACATCGGCTACAAATGACGGAAGTTACGAGCCTCGGACAACTCGTCCACCATGCTTCCGTAGCGCAATTTTGGAGGGGCCATAACTTCGTTCCTAGGGGGTCTTGTACGATTCCAGAGACATCATTGGAATCAGCGTGAGACCGTTTTTAAGATAGGCAGAAAAACAGAGAAGCGATTTCGAGGTTGGACTGTGCCTTTAACGAACCCGGTTTTGTTCAAAGGCACTGTTCGCAATAAAAATCGCTTTTCTGTTTTTTAGCCTTTCTTGAAACCGGTCCCATTCTGATTCCAATGATGCTTCTGGAATCGTACAAGACCTTCTGGGAATGGAGTTATGATCCCCCAAAAAATTGAGCTAGGGAAATTGGTGGACGAGTTGTCCGAGGCTTGCAACTTTTTAGCAGCCAGTGTGCTGACCTGAGTAAAGAGAGAAGTTGAGAATGAAGGGAAGAACAGGGCTCTTGATCGGAAACCATCGCTCATCTCACGATCTCGAGTGTTCCATTGTTTACGTCGAGGGGCGGAAAGGGGCGGGACTTGCCCGCAGCGGCGGGGTTTGCCCAATTTTCGAAGCCGTTTTGAGGCTCCTGGGTAGCTTTTCGTCTCGTTTTTTCGATGCTGTTCTGCTTCTGAGAGCCACGAGAAGCGTTTGTCATGGAAAACTCGAGGATGAACTTTATCGCGAACAGTGCCTTTAAAGGGGTGAAAAGTTTTTGAAACAGTCCCACCCACGCCAAAATCCCACCTTGAGTTCAATCCCGCCCAATTTATGGAAACAATTTACATGGAGAGGCGACTTGTCCAACAACCATCTTAAGTCTTCAGAAACGGTGGTCGTAGTGCTCCCAATTCTTTTATGCTGTAAACAGTCAGCCACCTTGGAAATTTTAGTCCAGCGCCTAGGGCCGCGACTGGCTCGGACTGCACGCGCAAATCTAACGTACTCCACCTTCACAGCTGATCACGTGTTAGTAACCGCTGGCCAACAGCGGAGCCAGAGCTGTCGGACGAGGATAGGGCCTTTGGTATACTGCGTTGCAGATTCTGTCGTAGCCCTTAGCGATAGGTTCCCGATTGGTTGAAAGTCGTTGCGGGAGTATCGCTGAGGGTAGCGACAGACTCTGCGCCGCAGTATGTCGTAGGCTTAACAGAAGACGCAGAGAAGCGCCAGCATGTATTGTAATAATGTGCTACTTACGCCCGCTCTTATTTTTTGGGGACCTTACGCCACCTAAAGGCCATCAACCCGCGATCAGCTGTGGAGGGCGAACGCTTTGCGTGGATATGGATGAATAATATAGAATCACATTTTTCTGGTGAATCGGAAACGCAAGATCTTTTTCCGGAGCGAATTTCGCTTTGTTACTTCGCGTGCAGTTGCGCAGCGAGGAAAGGGATAGCGACAGAGTAGGGCGAAACGCGAAGCGGCATAAGCGTGCACACGCACGCGATGGACCATGAAACTAGCAATTGTATAGTTCTACACTTGTTTCTGAGCATTTAACCACCACCCGGTAGCTTTTTTGTTTTTTTCTCAGTTTTCGAGAGATGTCCGAATTTTACTTGGTTCCGGGACCAGTACAATGAGAAGTTCCTCCAGTTGACAGTCGACTATGCATCAGTGATTGGAATGATGTTATTTGGTCATCATCATACCGACACATTTCATCTTATAAAGGTGATCATAAACCTATGTATGCATTTATGAAGTAAAATTAGCGTATAGTATAAAAACTAAATAGAAATGTGCAATCATATGTGTTCCAGTTGCATTTTTTGTGTGCATTACCCCCAGTATAATGTCCACATCGGAGCGAAATTCCGGTCTGCAGTTGAGGACAACTGATAGTGCGGACCCGAATTTGTTGCAATACGCAGTGCAAGCGAACTCTTGCTCAAACTATGCTGTCCCGGCACGATTATTCTTTGTCTGAGCACCTTTTAGCTGCGCGCTGCAGCAGCGATTGTCCGTAGCTGCGGGACGGAAGTCCACGCCGAAATGGACAGTATTTGCTTTGCCATGTTTTGCTCTTACAGAATCCTTCTCTAGTTGATCCCTCACTCAAAAACGGTTTTACACGAAATTTTCAGGATAGTGAGGGAGCCTCGGTACAGGTTTCACTGATGTCACCTGCAGTCACGCCATGGTTTTCGTCTCTAGAAGGGGCAGGAGCGAACAATCCTGCATTCAGAATCTACGATGTTTCTGATAAGAGTGGTGTGCTCAACGATATTATGTGCGTCTCTGCTCTACTATAATTAGCACCGAAAGACCATTTCAAATTTCGAAAATCTTGTTTTAGAACGTACTATGTCAATTTGGATGCACTGAACGGTCAACCAAACACTCCATTCGCGGTCGAGTATTCGTTCAAAGATGCTTATGGGATCAATGGAAGCATTGATGTCACCACATTGACGGATTTGCTGAAGCGCTTGAAGACCGATGATGAGCTGTTTCAAAGTTATATAAACTACAACTCGGTATTGTGGAAGCCTGAGATGCCCCAGAGAATGTTTAGGTACGGAAGTTAGGTTTTTTTCGTTTCGTGAGATTGTATGCAATAGTATTGATCTATATGCTGAATTCGCGAATCTATCTTATCTTTTCTAATGTTCTTCAACTCACCAACAATAGGAACAACATGGCCACACCGACGATGAAATTAAAGCCATCGTCCGCGCTGTAGACCAATTTCCATTTTTCAGGCTCAATTTTATGAACGAGCCTGGTAGACCACACCGGTAAACTTCGGCGCGTAAGAAACGTAGAGTTATGAGGTTGGAAGAGGTTAAAGATGAGGAACCGCCACCAGTTCTCAACAGTCAGCTAGCACTTTTTCATAGAATGTGGATGCGACTGTCAAGCCACATGAAAAACAGTAACGGCATAAACTCCACATGCAGAAAAACTTCGAAAATGACAGAGACGTCTCTAAAAGCAGAAAATTTTCAAAAACGATTTTGGCGCGAAAGTTGAATTCAATTTTACAGTGTGTTTAGACTGACTTTTCTTTGCAAATGAAGGTCATTCATGGGCTCTTTCGACGTAGGCCAAGCTACACAAAAACATGAAAAATAATATAAGGTTTCCGCGCGTACGATACCTTTAAGCAAAGACTGGATGAGGGTGTTAGATTACTGTATAGTCCAAACATAATTTCTAGTCTTGTGTATGCATCAATACAGCCTTCAGCAACAGGCCTTGCGGCGTGCGCGATGCCGCTGCCAGTGCATATTTTGCCGCAAATGGATAAGGGTCGCCGCGTATATGTTCAGTCTCTAAGTTGAGACACAAATACATTATAGGACCCCCTGTCTGACAGAAAGTAGTCACTCGTAAGAGGTTTTGTTCAAGTGTTTAAAAGGAATATTTTAATTTTTGGGAGCAGTTGTATACATTATCGTAAATATTTTCAATGAAAAAAGGGAGCCTGATAAAAAGCGCTAATTCCGGAACTCTCATGTCCAAAAGGTCGGGAGAAACTTAAAGGCAGTGTTCACGATAAATTTCACTTGCGATATCTCCACGGCTCACGAAAGGTCTGGTGCCCCATATAGCAAGGCATGCTTTAAAGGACACGAAAGACGCGTTTTTTGAGTAAATAGGCCCTCTCTTGTTTACGTTGACTTTTGAGCGTGGAGGAATTGACCGCTAGAAGGATGATACCTGCCAGTGCAATCAGGCGATCAGCTCACTTATCAGCACTTTCTTGGTTTGATCATTCCTGTAATCTGAGTCTTCATTTATTCATTCCGAGGGGGCAGATCTGGGGCACAAGGCGTGTCTGGGGCACCAAAACGCTTGTTTGCAGCCGTTATTTTGCCGTTTCTGGCTCGTTTTCTGCTGTTCTTTCGGCAATGGAAGCCTAGAATCCTTCTCGCCTATCATTTCACTGTGGAAATTCAACAAGGATGATCATCGTGAACGCTGCTTTCAAAGGCAGCATACACGATAAAATTTGCTCCCGTGTTTTTCACAGGTTAGGGAAGATCCGGAGATCTAAACAACATTTGTGCTGAGAAAATTCGCGAAAAGTGATTGTAAATCCGTTTACCGGGCCTGAAATGATCTAGTGTTATTGCAACTGACACATGAGAGTGGAGGAATTGGCCAGTACGTGAACATATGATCTCTCAATCAAATCAGGCGATCCCTTGCGTCGCCTCCCATTTGGCTATGTTATTTCTCTTGCTGACCGTTTGCATTATCGAGGTCGGCGATTCAATGTGTTCCCGGTTGGGGGAGGCCAAATACAGCTGGGGCGGGCAATCACGGGGGTAGCACTCGGTTATCATCCATGCAAAGTAGTTGCGGCTTATTTTCGACTCTTCCAAATGCGTGAGCGTGATGATGCAAGCCTTACGGTTTCGTTTACGTTGCTATCTCGACAACGTTTACGGGCGTGTATGCTGCCTTTAACGATTATCTACTTGAACACAAGCTAGAGCTCTAATGAATAGAAGTAACGGGTGCATGTAAATCGTAAATGTGTATAGCAACTGATGGCGAAGAAAACGCAGCAAGCACTGGTCATAAAGTTGGGGGAGAGTGTGTGAGTGAGGAATAAAGTAGAGCAAAACTCGTATATGAAAATTTATAGGAAGGACATACGGCCATGTCCTTGGTTTGCTGCTCATCCGTCGAGCATTTGGGCTGCACAGCGGTTGGTCTGCACGTGTGCCCTTTTGTTCCTCTAACCGTAGTTACTCGAAATGCTATAATCTGCTCGATTCGCTTCGCTGCCTGATCTGGGAGAAATCTCCACGGCAGTGCCGGGGTAAGGCCGGTTTCGTGCCTCTAGGCGCCGAAACGGCACGATCACGGAGCCTCCGCCGAACTAACGCGTCCGCGCGGAAGTATTGAGAAGCCGCAACGGAAGCGTTTTACCCAACTTTCCTTGTCGAAGCAAATTGCCGCGGCGGCTCCGCGATTGGGTCGTGGCGGCCCCCTTCCTCAGAGTGTTTCGGTGGCTTCGTGTGGACACCGACCCGGTACTGTCGTTGTGATTTCCGTTGAGTGAGTCATTCTCTCAACTTGGCTTTGTAGATTGATCCTAAATGCAGAACATTGTTGTCATGAATTTACGACTTTGTTTTTTTTTCAGAGGCGGTCAGTTATGTTCCATCGAATTTTCCGACTATCCTCGTTACTACCAATGTATGGCAGAGTACGATTCGACATTTTCGCACAACATGCTGAGTGTGGTAGTGGTTTCTATCTCGACAACGTATTTCTACTTTTTATTGTGACTTTTTCATTTATATCATGTCTGATAACCTAAATACTGTTCCTGGTTTTTGTACTTCTCTCAGCTTTAGTCTCATCCTAAATAGTTTATCAGAAGCCAAACTTTATTGCTCAATAATTTTTTGGTCATTATATGTATGCTCATTGATCTTGTTGATACAGTTACATATTATGACATGCAACAATGTAAATACGTTGATCACTAGAATGCAGTCAAGTAATAAAATCCAAAAACCGCTTGAATCAATCTCCAGAACAGGCTTGAGAAAGACTTCGTGTAGAAAATGTGACCTAGATCGGTTCACAATGAGACAGTTCTGGAAAGCCGTGGGAAGGGCATCATGTCCCGGAACAATCGTGTACAATTTGTTCCGAAAAGAAGCGACAAAGCAGTTTAAAGGCAGCTTTCACGATAATCATCCTCGGTGACTTTTCAAAGTGAAATGATAGGCGAGAAGGTTCCTAGGCTCACGGTGTCGAAAGAACGGTAGAAAACGAGCCAGTAGTGGCAAACAAGCATTTTGGAGTCCCAGAACCGCCCCGTGCCCCATCTCCGCCCCCTGGATGTGAACAAAGGAACACTCGAGATCATGAAATGAGCGATGATTTCCAATCATTAGCCCCGTTCTTCCCTTCATTCTCAACTTCTCTCTCTTTACTCAGGTCAGCTCGCATACATCGGCTGCAAAAGACGGAAGCCTTGGACAACCCGTCGCCATGCTTCACTAGCTCAATTTTTGAGGGACTATAACTCCATTCTCAGAAGGTCTTTTACGCTCCCTGGGACATAATAGGAGTCAGCATTTAACCGTTTTTAAGTTAGGCGGAAGAACAGATAAACGATTTTTATCGTGAACGTTGCCTTTAAGCTAACTACCACAATACCTTTAGGTAAGATTGAGATTCTACATACATAGTTTCATCTAACCACACCATCTAGAAGGAAGGAGCAGTTCCTTGCCAGGGTTGCTCCAGAGACAAGAGGCCGGATTTATCAAAAGTAAGCTAATAAGTTGAGGGTGAATACAACCTCTGTCATCTGTAGTATACTTGGGCAAATTGAAAATTTTTTTCGAATGATCGGCTTTTCGAATAAGCCGAAAATTAGACTTTTTCGAATGATCGACTTTCCGATTTAGCCGGATTTTCCACTTTTCGAATAGTCGACTTAGTCGATTTAATCGAAGTCGACTTTTCTCAATCGGATGATGATTCGGTCATTCGATTCGGCCCAAGTATAATCTGTAGTACGCCAAGCTTAACACTTCTATGATCGATCACTGCTCGAGAGATCGCCGCGTCGAACACATGTGGCACGCACGCAAGCGAGGAGGTAATGATCCTATCACTACCTCCTCGCTTGCGTGCGTGCCCCATGTGTTCGACGCGGCGATCTCTCGAGCAGTGATCGACGATATATTGCTATGCTGGTTGTGACGTGGTGGCTCGAGGTGCTGCTGTTCGCAGTATATGGTCGGATTCTATCCTCGCCCAAGGGTAACCGAACCTACTATCCCTCCTGGGTCCTTGTATTGGTACCAGATACAAGTGGTGCATAAAGGCACTGACTGGAAAGTCGGCTGGCCCGCAAGCCACTAAATGGACCCAGAAAGCAGTTAGGCCTCTACGAATAAGCGACGAATGCGCGGATAGGTCCTTCATTCCATAGTGGTTACCAGGGCTGTGCGTTAATAACGTTAACGTGTTAACGCATTAACGGGTTAACGCGGTTTTTTTTTTCAAAAATTAACGATTAACGGTTAACAAAAAAGTCCCGAAATCACGTTAATTTTTATTCCGTTAATGTTCCATCCATCTATGCTTTTCTGCATGTCAGGATTCCTATTCTTGAAGAGTATTCGTTTATTGTTCTGGCTGATAGTATTAATAATCCATGAAGATAATTTCCAAGTTTGGAGTGTACTGACTGCGGTGTTTGGTATGGAACGTGTTTCATGTTTTTTTGGGACGTCTGGTTATTTATCGATTTTCGTGGTGGTCAGGTAATGTTTTCAAAATTGTTAACAAAATGCAAAATTAACGTGTTAACGCATTAACGGCTTAACGCGGTTTTTTTCAAAAGTTAACGATTAACGGTTAACGAAAAAAAAATTTCATTAACGCACACCCCTGGTGGTTACCCTTACCCAGGGTTTTTTTGAATACCTAAAGCCATGTTTTCATCGCAGCGATTTCGCACCCGCTGCTGCAGCGATGTATCAGCGGCAGCGATTTTGTTCATAGTACATAGCTGGGCTGTGCGTTATAACGTTAACGTGTTAGCGCATTAACGGGTTAACGCGTTTTTTTTTCGAAAATTAACGATTAACGCTTAACGAAAAAGCCTTGAAATCACGTTAATCTATAATTCGTTAATTGTCGTAGAATTATGGCACCAGGTCACTGCACGGGGTGCGGGTCGGCCCGTTTTGCTCAGACCCCCACTCCAATGTTAATTTCGCTCAGAACCCCCTCCCCAGGAGCGTGAGAAGGTCAAGTTTTGACCGTGTTCTACCCCTACCCCTCCCCACCTAGAGCTGATGTGTTCAAACAGAGTTTATCTAGCAGGTTTGCCCCTAGTGTTTGATTGCAGTTAAATTACTCTTGTCGTATCAAATTGGTGAAGTCAGTGCTATGCGAAAAAAGTGCGGGTGTTTGCGAACAGCGCCCATCGCGTTTATGTAGAGAGGAGTTCAAAGTGCAAAAGTGTATGTATAGTGCTGTCCAGCGAATTTCGTACAGGTACTTATCAATGAGAAGAGGTCGGCAGAAGATCAATATGCATGAATTCTAATGCAAAACGCTAGCCACCGGTTGAGCGAGAGCGGTTGTGCTGCCATGATTTTCTAGCACATCGTTCTTCGACCACCCGCTTCTCATCGGTAATTAGATGTGCAACTTTCGGTGCACTACGTTATAACTGGTTACGGTCTGTGCTGTGTAATAGAATGCGGATGTTTGAGGGGAAGGGAGTTCGATCCCGCTTGAAGTTCATAGTTATGCAAAGTACATACGGATCACGATAGCTGGATATTTGAGTCAAGCAGGGTCCCTTTGTATACACTTTCACCGTCTAGAATGGAGAGTGAACACTGCTACAGTGTATGGGCTCACACTTTCTCAGGTGTGGTCCCGCCGGAAGTGGACAATTTTGAAAACTATGAGTCACGAGAGTCGGATATTTGAATCAAGCTCGCTGATTTACCCTGTGCACGAAATTTCACCGTCTGATTGTGAGAAATGTTAAGTAGTAAATGAGTTATTTGGAAAAATCCTGGCTTTGAGGAACAAGACTTTATACTCTACCGTCTGCAACCTTCTGCAAATCTGAAGAGAGCCTTTGAAAGGCACAGTTCAAGCTCAGGGACTAAATCTGAGATTTCCACATGATTGTGAAGTAGACCCACCCTATACAGTGCGTTCGGAAATGATAGGAACATACCTGAAAACCACAGTCTTTATGTTTAAATTGAGTGCGGCGTTCAGTAATGTTCATAAATGAATTCAACAAGGGAAATAACCGCTGTTCACTTGTTTCTATAACAATAGCATAATATTGTAATATTTTATTTCAAATTGTCACATTATTCGCCGTTCGGAAATGATAGGTACACTATTAGAAACAAAATTATCAAACAATGAATGAACAAAACATACACATACATGAAATCTAATATGATATCGCACCTCCAGAGTTGGAAATTAATTCAAAAATTCTATTCGGCATAGAAGTGATCAAATTGGATATCACATTTTTATCCAAATTTCTCCAGGCTTCGAGTACAGCGGCCTTTAGCTCGTCTACGGTCTCATACTGCTTGTTATTCGCGTAAATCTGGCGCACAATTATGCCCCAGATATTCTCTATCGGGTTGCAGTCAGGACTACACGCGGGCCATTCCATCACGCGAACTCGGTTTTGTTGAAGCCACGCCTTTGTGGATCTGGAGACATGGACCGAAGCGTTATCTTGCTGGAAAATGTAGCGTTGATGCCTGTTTCCAGTGAAGAACGGCAGAAGATGCGCACGCAATGTTTCTTGATACTCCTCCGAATCCATCCGACACGAAGTGAAGGCGATTTCCAAAACACCTTCGCTGCAGAATGCTCCCCAACACATCAGCGAACCGCCTCCGAAATTTCTTCGACTAAATACCATCGGATCCTTGCGAAGATCTCTCCAGTAGCATCGAGCGCCATCAGGTCCATCAAGGTTAAACTTCTTTTCGTCGGAGAAAATTACCTGGAACATTTGCCTTTATCTTTTTAAATTTTATTGGGTTTTCAGAGAATCCCTTACCTTTGACCAGTATGTTGCCATGTTGTTCCTTGCAAACCGGAGTCGAGCTCCTTTGTGGGCTTCTGAGAGTGATGGATCCTTCTTCATCACTTGTCGGGCGATGTTTTCGTCTGCGTTTACGACGCTCCAAACAGTAGTCTTCGACACATTAAGCGACAACTGAGCCCTCACTTGAGAGACAGACGACTGTTTGAGCAGAGTCGGCTTATCCTCCGTGCATCCCTGCCGCTGACCTTTCTTGGGCGTCCGGGACTCTTCGCCAAGCCGTAGGAGTCTGGATCTCGTAGGAACTGGCTGATGCAGTTGGGGGAACGTCCGAGATGGGAGGCAATTCGACGTTGGCTCAGCCCGGCAGCGTTGAGGGCACGTATTTGGGCTTGTCCGGAAACAGTAAGCGATGTACCACCGCCCATGATTGGAATAAAGATGTTGGGTGTCCTCGTGTTGCGTTCATGTAGTGAACTTGTGACTGGAAATTTCGTTCGAAGTGAAAAATTCCATTTTTTGCAGGGTGTCCCTATCATTTTCGAATGGTGAAATTGTCTAAATGTAAAGGCAAAATCTTATGAAATTAGACACGGTTTCAAGGAAGTTGCGAACAGAGGTTTTTTATCACGCAGAATTCATTGATGAACAGTACTAATCATTATTCCCAGAAATTTTTTGAAAATCTCATTTTTTAGAGGTGTCCCTATCATTTCCGAACGCACTGTATAGCACCTGCCAGGTGCGAGCTCTCAGTTTCTAGTAATACGCGAGATATAGGAGGAAGCCACCCTGGGGCGCCCACATCCGGAAGCCACCTTGGCACGCCCCTTTTACGGTCTTTCAAGCTCAACAGTAGCGAGATGAGCGGTTTCCGATCGAAAGCCCCGTTCTTTCCTTCATTTTCAACTTCTCTCCTTGTTCAGGTAGGCTCGCACACATCCGTTGCAAATTACGAAAGTTACAAAGCTCGGACAACTCGTCCACCCTGCTTCCGTAGCTCAAATTTTCAATGGTCATAACTCCGTTTCTAGAGGGCCTTTTACGATTTCAGAGGCATCATTGGAAACAGCATGGAACCGTTTCCAAGACAGACAAGAAAACAGAAAAACGATTCCGAGGTTGGACTGTGCTTGTAAGAACATTAACCTGTTGTGGGTTTTTCTCTAAAATGCACTGTGGGTCCACATATGACAAAGTAAGTACTGAGAAAACGCCAATAATGACACAGAACTCACACCCAGAAAATTTTCGCAAAGGGCACAGAGGTGCCGTAGTCTCCAAACGGTAGGGTACAGAGTGTAGTTTTCTAAAGCTAGGATTTTTTCCAGGTACCTCATTTAAAACGTAAGTTACTGCAGTTTCAAAACCATAGTTTAGATTCGTGAACTTGGATGTTTTTGTCTTCTTCCTCTATCAGTGTAGCGGTCTTCGGCGTTCATTTGAGACGCCGAAACTCAGCATAGAATAAATCAGCCACGCTGGACTCAAATATACTACTCCCGTGACTCTTAGTTTTCAAAATTGCCGACTTCCGACGGGACCACACCTGAGAGACGTGTTAGCCCTCATATTTTAGCGGTGCTCGGCCTCAATCTTGAACGAGGAAATTTTTTGTACAGCGTAAATCGACCACGCTCAACTCAAATATCAACTCTACTGACTCATAGAAATCTTTGGCAGAAATCATTCAGCATTTAGAAGGCAAAATGCTTTAGGCACTTCACATTGAGGATTCATATGTCTTGTTTATCATTTTGGGAACACCTTCACGATAACTTCACCCTAAGCTTCCTAATTGAGCACCGTCACTCACAACTAAGTTCAAACAGCATTTCAGTCAAATCGCAATGCATAGTTGAATCCCATGTGAAAAACTGCAGCGGGCGATTTTCACTCACATAATTAATTGCACATTGGGTCTTCCTCCGAAGGTCAGACATCTCCGGAGCTCAAAACTCCTCGTGGCGCTCTATACTGCGCCGAACTCTGTATGGCATTGATTGATATGGGAGATCTGATGATTTATTGATTTTTGACGTGGTAATATTTTTCTTTTTAATGGTTTAACGAAATGCAAAATTAACGTGTTAACGCATTAACGGGTTAACGCGGTTTTTTTCCGAAAATTAACGAGTAACGCTTAACGAAAAAAATAATTTTCATTAACTCACACTCCTGGTACATAGCCTCATGGACGATCGAAGAAAATCAATCAATCGGAGGAAAGTAATGGCCAGTGGCCGTTTATAACATGTTCCTACTCGTAAACACTAATATCATCAAGAAAATAGAGCAGTGTTCACAGAAAGAAGCGTCATTCGCTGGTAATCACTGCATCGCTGCCATTTTCGCCGCGACGGAGCGATGGCCAGCGACCATTGGGAATCGCTCCTCCAGCAGCGAAGCAGTAAAACGTAGGATTTCGCCGCCGCTACCCCGCGATGCAGGACGTCTGCCACGAAGCGTTCACTTTTGGAGCACTTTTCCATTGCGCGTTATGGAAAAAGGAACAGTTGTCCCTCGGATGGCCGCAGTGACCACCAGCAGTCAAAACATGGCTTAAAGGCAGTGTTCACGATAAATTTCACTTCCACGGTTTTCGAAAGGTCTGGTGCCCTACATAGCGAAGCACGCTTGAAAAGGACACGAAAGACGCGTTTTTGAGCAAAAAGAGGCCCTCTCTTGTTTACGTTGATTTTTGAGCGTGGAGGAATTCACCGCTAGAAAGATGATACCTATCAGTGCAATGAAGCAAACAGCTCACTTATCAGCACTTCCTTCACTTGATCATTCCTATAATCTGAGTCTTCATTTGTTCCTTTTGAGGGGCAGATCTGGGGCACGGGGCGTGTCTGGGGCACCAAAATGCTTGTTTGCAGCCGTCATTTTGCAGCTCCTGGCTCGTTTTCTACCGTTCTTTCGACACTGGGAGCCTAGGATCCTGCTCGCCCATCACTTCACTGTGGAAAGTCAACGAGGATGATCATCGTGAACGCTGCCTTTAACAAAGTATGCGATGCTGTCAAACGACGCGAAAACTACAATGTTATCGTATACTAACAATAATGGGCCATTAACACGACTCAACGCCCGCTATTCGTATCAGCACTGGCGCGACGTCTGAGTATGAATTCTTTGTAGACATGGGCAGAGACTGTGGGTACTCTAGCGCCGCCGCTTTGGTGGAGCGGGGCAAAGTGACTGTACCGAGTACGCGAACTCTGAATACGTGTTTTAACTAACTGCAACGCAGGATGATACAGAATTTTAAAAAATGAAGCGTAATGGAATTGATAATGGGGCTATGAGGCAGATGGTAGAACTCCACAGAGCGGCCCTTCTATGGTGGAGCGAGCGGCGCTTCAGGGCACGTGTGGCGGGGTGGCATGAAGCGCTGCTGTTCGCTGTACAAGGTCGGCTTCGATCCTCGCCAAGGTAAGCCAAACCTACTATACCTCCGGGTCCTTGAATTGGTAACAGATTCATGTAGGGAGATAAGGCACTCTCTGGGGAAATGGCTGCCCCAACAAGCCAATAACTACGCGCGAAGGCTGTTCAAGCCTTTACGAATACGACGTCGAATGTGCTGTGCATCCCAATCAGGAAGCTGAGTCTCTTATCTTTAGCTTGTAGTGTATATCCTTACCTGGAGGTTAACCGTCGACGAATCCCTCAGAGAGTACGCGATGCAGTCAAATGACGCGAAAACTACAATGTTATTGTATACTAACAATGATAATCCATCAGTACTACTTGAAGCCCACTATTCACACCCGCACTGGCGCGTCGCTTGAGTTTGAAAACTTTGTACACGTGGAAAGGAAATAAGAATTTCCCAACTCTACCGCTTTGGTGGAGCGGGGTAAAGTTGGCCCCAAATGTGCCATGCACACAAACTCTAAATGCGAGTTTTAACTCATTGCATCGCAGATGGTACAGAATTCAAATAAGATGAAGCGCAAATTGCTGGTGAGGCTATGAGGCAGATGATAATTATGCCACAGAAGTACGAGAGGCTCTTAACGGTGGAGCGAACGAAGCTACAGGTCATTTATATACTGCCTTTATTCGGGAGTGCACAAGCCCCCCTTTTCACCCGCACTCGCTGTTACAGTAATGCATCACTGCGGCGCGGTCTGTGACGAGCCCGTTCTCTCCCACCCCGTGTGACAGGCATCGACTTTCGCATGACCACCTTTCATTAGTCCGCGTGACCGGCGATCATGCTCAGAGAAGGTGAGTTTTTTAAATTTTTTCTTGCCGTCTTATGTTGTTTCAGTGATAATTCAAATGGCGTCGCAATGGGATGCGGGTAAATGACCCATGGACTTGAAACAGTAGATAAATGTTCAAAAAGAGATTTTTTTCGGTAAAAAAAAAACAGAGAACAGATGTTTTCTCAATTTCTTTGTAACTTGAAGGATTGTGTAAAGCTTCATGTACACCCTAACCTTTAGCCAATACGATGACATTTGAATTGTCACCGAAACAAGTGAAAACGGCAACGAAAAAATTGAAAAAACTCACCGTCTCTGAGCGTGATCGTCGGTCATACGGACGACTGGATGGTGGTCATGCGGAAGTCGATGCCTGTCGCACGGGGTGGGGAGAACGGGTTCACCACAGACCGCGCCGCCGTGGGGCATTACTGTAGCAGCTTGTGCGGGTGAAAAGGGGGACTTGTGCACTCCCGAATAAAGGCAGTATACTAGAACCGCAAAGGCACATCGTGTTTAAACTAGCAGTTATGACTACTCAGACATTGGGATTGGTGGACTGCCGGCTTTTGCCTGGCAACGAAAACCATTCCCGGTGTCGGACAACCATTAGCCGGCGGTCCGCCAAAACCCTGTCAGCGGTCCGCCAGAACGTTGGCCAACCGCTGGCAGTCTCTTGGCTACTTCTCGGCAGCCCGCTGTTTAGCAATCATTTGCCAGCGGTCCGCCAGTCCCTTGGCAGACAGATGAATCGAGGTGGGTTCCTCACCGCAGATCGTTGCGTAGGAGGTCGCCTACGCAACGGTCTGAGGTGAGGCACCCAACCCATCTCCCTTCCCCCAAGCCTTGGGGGATTCCCCCTCAGCTGCCAAAATTATGCTGGCCTCCGTAGAATGACTTTAGGTCACCTTCCAGGGCCGGCATCAAAGTGCCGAGTGAGCATTCATTGGAATGAATCGTCTTATGTACCGGCTGGGCTTATCAGTGAAATCAGTGATCGAACTATAACATCTTAAAACGTGAGGAGTCCTCAACTCTCTCGAGTGCCAGCCATGTGACGACTTGGCGCCAAGCGAACGCCACTGGGCAGTTAGGCGCCAGCCGAGTGCCAATTGGTGGATAACAGCGCTTTCAAGAACTTGGTTATTTCGAGGTGTAATTGCCTTTGCCAGCTAAATGCAAGTTATCACGCAGCTTTCCGACAACTGGCACGTTTTCGCCAGCCGTCCGCCGCTCGCACTTATTGAGATGCCAAGGATGAGCCAGCTGTTGGCCTCGTAATTGGCAGTCGGCAGCTAAATGCCAGTTATCACCCAGCTGTTGGGCAACTGGCACATATTCGCCAGCCGTCCGCCGCTGGCATTACCTGACATGGCGAATGTATGCCAACTGTCAGCCTCGTAATTGCCATTGGCCAGCTAAATGCCAGTTGTCCTCCAATTATTGATCAACTGGCGAATTTCCGCCAGCTGTCCGCGGCTTTCATTGCCCGAGAAATCAGTGTCAAAACATGTATACTAGCGAAGGGCAAATTTGCTCTAACTGTATATACAAACATGCACTTTGCACATACATATTGAATTTCTGATCAAGTAATTGAGCTGTTATTGTCTAGGGAAAGGAAGATTAGGAAAACACTTGTCATCTCCGCACTTAGAATCTGCATTTCTAGGGCGGCTATACAAAATATTCTGGCAAATGGTTAGGTTTTGGAAATCGCGCAGAGGAAGCATCTATCACATAAAAATGTATTGAAAAGCTTAAAGTTTCAAGAAACTGATGTAGTGTACGCTAAACACTTTACTGATTTTTCAAAAAAATGTGGTGCGCGCGAAACGCGCACCAGATTCGGTTTTGAATTAGCCCCGCGCGCAACCCCTTTTTCGGAATCTCAGTTCAGAGCGAACGTAGAAATTAGAGCTTAATTGCATTAAAAATAGCGCAAAAATTTGGTGTATGTACCCAAAAATGGTTTAGAATGGTTGACTGGCTTTCGAGTAAAACTTGAAAGACCGCGCGTTTTTGTTGTTAATCTCCTTTTTTTCAGACGGCGTACACGATCCTGTTGGTACACCTAAAATTGAGCTAGGGAGCACATTTTTGGACAGGAGGCTGGAAATGGATGCAGGTCGCTCCTGTTCCAATTTGAACTTGATACCTCACCTTAACTTTGAAGTGTACCTCAAAAGCGTGGGTTTACATACTAAATTAGCCGTGGAGCACGAGAACTGTTATTTTCTGCTACGGCTGTGGAGACCGGGGTAAGTGAGTTATTCTGTAGCCAATCAACACAGGTCGTCGGAGATAAGTACTAAACTTGTCCGAATTCGTACTGATGACACGTCATCGATCGATAATCAATGTTCTCGATTTTCGCGCTTTTTGCACAAAATGCGGCGAGGAGTGGTGATTGCTGGTGGGATTGGTTTTCTTGGTTGGGGAATTTTGCTCATCAGTCATTATCGACAAATACCGATCAATAATATTGATTTTTTCGCCTGTTGCACAAAATGCCGCAATGATTTTTGATTGTTGATGGCTCTAAGTCATTTGTTTGGGAAATTGTTCTCATCATGCAAGATCAAATATTAATGATCAATAATATCGATTTTCACATTTGCACAGAATGCTGCAATGAGTTTTATTTTTTATGGTTGTAAGTCATAGGTTTCAAAAATTTTACTCATACAACAATATCGCCTGTTAGATGTTTCATCATTCATAAATGGAAATCGTGGAGCAAATTTGAAGTCAGAAAGGGAACCTTTGGGAAAAATATGTGAAATTTCTGAAAACTTAGCTTCCTGGCAAAAGTAACGATTTGGCAATGCCATTTATAATTTTAAAAAAAAGTTCAAAAAATATCTTGAAAATTTCTTTAAAAATGATTTGGCGTAAAATATCGTAGAGTAATAAAAAAAGCTAGAAATGAAGTGAAATAACCAAAAATACGATTTGGTGGTCGGTCATTTCACAACTCATCCGTTAAACTTATCAAAACGAAATCAAGCGCGCAACGGAAACATCAAAGGCAGTGTTCACGATGATTTTCGTTCCCGAGTTATACACATAAAACAATTCGTTGGCCCCCAAGTGTTACCGAAATTACGAAGAAACGGCTTGAAACGCCCTGAACCGTCTTATTTCAGTGACATTATTCTCTGGCCTGGACTAGTTGTCCGACTGGATGAACATGTTCACGGTGGTTGTCTTCGGTAAAAATCGGGGCTAATCAAAAATAGAAGAATATTTCAGGCAAAGCAGTATTAGGTAGGGTCCGATGGAAAGGGCGGAGCAGTACAGAGTAGAGAATCGCAAGGGACGGGTCCTCAAAAGATTTCATTGTCACAACGAACAGTTGCAGTGAGAGTAAAAAGGTGGAGTGACAGTGAAGAATTTGGTGCCTTTCTAGGACCTTTTTCTCGATTTCTTCGTCATTTCAGTTCTACCCTGAGGCCAAACAATCGATTTAGCGGTTAATCTCAAAATCGAAAATTATCGTGAACACTGCCTTTGAGCAATTTCTGAAAGCTGTACTAAGGGAATCAGCGTATGTCATGCTAGGTGAAGGCAACGCTCTATTCCATATCGTGCTTGATCTCGTTTTGATAAGTTTAGCGGAGAAGCTTGTGAAATGACCGACCACCAAATCGTATTTTTGGTTATTTCACTTCATTTCTAGCCTTTTTTATTACTCTATTTTACGCCAAATCATTTTAAAAGAAATTTCAAAATATTTTTTGAACTTTTTTTTGACTTATAAATGGCATTGCCAAATCGTTACTTTTGCCAGGAAGCTAAATTTTCCGAAATTCTGCTTCTGTTTTCTGTTTGGAAAAAAATTGTGCCGCACATGCCTGGTCGCTACATCTTTCCCTTGTAATGGAACAGCATGAGCTGAGCCTATGTTAGCCGATGCTGCACACAACATCTCTCCGGCAGAAGCCTACCCAAACACTCCTTATTTCGCGCACCATCAGAATCAGCTCTTCAGGGTCATGTGTGAAACCTGTAAGGGATTTTAGGTGTTTTGAAATGAGTGGATAAAGAAGATCCCTGGTCTTGCGCCAGCGTTGAACATGGTGGATACAATACCGCAGTAGCGCAGTCCTGATCTCAAGTACTTTTCATGAGAAAAAAATGAATGGGTGCAACCCTAAACCTGCTTTTAGCAAGGTAATACTGTTACGTCCATATAGTTTAGTTTACAAACACTAAATGTTTATCAAGTCAATTCGATTGACTCATTCATACCTATCAGGTTACAATTGATCGCACCACGTTCCTCTAACCTTCGGCTAAGCTGCCGGTCCATTGACTCTGTTTTTACTGCCTTGGTTTGTCTGATTGTCAAAACTCCCTTACGTTTTTCACTTTCAATGCGCGTGTCCAGAAAAATCCGAGAGAAATTTCAGTCATATACTTATTCATGCATTTTGCGCTGCGCCAGGCTAAGTTTTGTAAAACATGCGGGGCTATGTTTTGTAAAACATTTGGCAAACTTGGCAAAAAAGAAGTCGTAGGCTGGACGGTTTCCTGAGTGAGGGCTTTTTTTGGATTTGGAAACGTTGTTGTACCCACAGTTCAGAGTCGCGCGGCAGAGCGCGGCGTATGTAAGCCTTCCATCATGACGTAGGTTCAGGTGAAACTATTTTGTGATTTCTGCAGGTTAATTTTTTTAAATCCT
Organism: Aplectana chamaeleonis; assembly: GCA_029168955.1. NCBI lineage: Eukaryota > Metazoa > Nematoda > Chromadorea > Rhabditida > Cosmocercidae > Aplectana > Aplectana chamaeleonis. Next base: position 199,541 of record JAPDOI010001057.1, on the reverse strand, counting down.
GGATTTGGCAATCTAGGGTTTCCGTAACATAAGTTCAACTTTTGCGAATGTTCTTAAGTTTGTTTAATAAAGGTTTTGAAGAACAAACCTGCACAAATTTCGAAGCTGCTCTTGCTCGTGAAGTAAGCATACACATCGTTCTTCTATTGCTTGTGCGATTACTACTAAAAAATTTGCCGCGCGCGACGTTTTTGATGAACTATTTCAGGAGCGATTTTTCTCAAAAATAGCGGTTTTAGCAAACTTTTCCTACAAAGCACATTATTCGCTGTTCGGAAATCCAGAAAGTCTTCGTTTTTTTTTACAAATATCGGACTTTGTTAACCAAGCTTGCCGAATGCTCCCGGTTTTTACAAAACACAGCGAGTACTGTATATTTGGACCACGTCTACGTATGTATTGATAGATTAGGCTGATGCGAGGATGTCTCCTGAAATCGCCAAAAGAATTTTTGCACAAGTTAACTCGAAAGGTGAATATTTATGGCAAAAATATGTATCATATTAAACTAAGGCTTACTGCTTCCATCGAGGCAATATGGCAAGTCATTCATCACAAAAAAGTCACAAATGTCGGAGGGCCCCCCCTCCAGGAGGGCTTACGAAAAATTAAACCCCCGAACTTGAAAATGAAGTTCCTGAAAAAAATTAGCAGAAGAAGAACGACATAGCCTTCGCAAGATTATTCACTGATTGTGAGTGCTTCGGCTCAAGAGTTCTACTAGCAGTTGGCTCAAGTCTGCGGACCACCGTTCCGCCGTGCAACTCGCGCCCCCAATTCTCTATTATCCGGTGTGGAAAGATGACACCGCGATTTGTTATTGAGATACACGCGTTTGGTACCAGAGGAAGGAAAGATGGGGTCCGCAGACCCAGGCGAAACGATTGCAAAGTATCGACAAGTGCTGGGTAAGAAAGGGCGCGCTTTCATTAGATTCTTTCACATTTCAATAAAAAGTGATTGAAGTTGTATTTTGAATTGAACTGGCTATCGAATGAGTTAAAAGGCAACAGAAGTTCGTTCCATCTCACCTCTGCGAAAAAAAGTATGATTAGGGTTCGGGGCCGCACTGACATCCGAACTGAGGAAATGGGTTGCTCGTTCGTGTCCGTTGTCTCCGACTCTGGTAAGATGAGACTGATAAATTCGAAATTAGAGGGCTGGTATAGAGGAAAATCACTAATTGGAAAACCTCTTTGACGAATAGGGTCCAGAATTTATGGAACATCGCGCATGCACCTCTTCTCTCGACATCGGGATCAGGGATGTGCGAAATAGAAACGTTGTAATTCGTTAGTCGTTAGTCGTTCAACCGGCCAAAACCCTCGTTAGTCGTTAGTCGTTAGTCGTTAGTCGTTAAAAATCTAGGCTTTGAGAATAAGCACAGATGAGGCCGAAAAAATACCTTATGAATAGGAAATAGGCATTAAGAGATGTATGTTTCCAAAACATTCGTGGCCATCAAAGACACGAATCATACCTCGTTAGATAACCTAGTTCAAACTGCGAGCCTACATATACATAATTAACAATACGCACGAAAGCCTAATATTCAAGAGTGTGCGTCTATCGATTTTTGTCATTTTTTCTGTACGTAAAGAAACAATGTGGGAAACCGAGAGAATCTAGACCTCTGCCTTTTTTTCAGTGCAAAATTTGCCATTCGGCGCTGTATGATGTTATTTGAGTTCTACCCGATGGTGAAAACACGGAGAATTACCGACTTTGCACTAATTGTCCTTTGCTCAGCGTCGCGAGTCGAGCGCTTGCGTGATTCAGAGCTTGTTCCCATAATGGGGAAAGGTCGAAAGAAATTAGTACCCAAGTGAAAATGTTACTCCTAAGAGGTCCCAGCACCACTTTATAGAAACCGCATATCTCGAATTTGTGACTTGACATCGAATCGAAGGACGGCGCCCTCTACAATCCAACCATCATATACAGTTCGCGTCGGCGCGCAGTTTCGGCCTGCAGGCACCGCCCCATATCGCCTCTGATAGTGCCCTGTGCAAAAATCTCCGCAGGTGCTGGTCAGGGCAGGAATCAGTTCAGTGAGCCTACCATAAAGTAGCGCGACCGAAGCGATGTCGCATAAATGCTGCTCGTAACCTAGCGCAAAGTTTGGTTGGGGTTCTAATGTGGGGTTCCAGAACTGCGAAGCAGTGTTAGTAGATATAGTGAATACTGGAGGCTATAGTTATTTTGTACCATTCACCTAGAACAACGAACAGCGCAATATGTATCAATCCTGGTGTAAGTCTTGGGTTGGAGCGCGGATTTGAATGACTACTGACTTTCTAACGAACTTTGGGATTGCTTACGAAAATATTTTTTATTCCGTTAGTCGTTAGTCGTAACACCCAAAAAGCCCGCTAGTCGGTAAATTCGTTAGTCGTTAGTCGTAATTACGCACATCCCTGGTCGGGATCAAGTCTCAGTGTTTTGTACTGAAATTAGATGAGAGTCGCCATAACTTTTTCGACCATTGCCTATATGAAAAAGGCTTAGATTTCAAGCACTTTGTGGTGCTCCAGATTAGGTCACCATCCCGAAATTTCATTTTGAAATTGTAGTATTTACGATGAATAAGTGGCAGTTCCTTTTTTCGCACTTCAGCAACCATGCTCTGCTAACAGGTAAGTCTTTATCACACGTCTACTGATTCAGGGCTATTCCATGTTAGCCCTGATCAATTTACTAGCATTCGTTGTGCAGACGACAGATGCAAAGCTGTTTGTGTTTGGGGAAACCACGCGAATCAGTCATCTTTCGAACTGGCTCAACCAAGACTATCCTTGCCAAGGTGAGAATGTTTTTACATAGCTCTGCAGGGTTTTATTTTAAGTAATGTGTAATACTGGTAAACGCCACCCACTAACAGTTGATCTTTCGAAGTGCGTTAACATTACGATATTTCACACACAAATTTTTAGCTCATTTGTGTGCAGTCTCACATCTGCAATTTTAGGAGAAAAGTTGTGTAGGGAAGGTGTTGTGGAAGTTTTGAAAAGTTCTATCTTGCACGTATGAAAGGTTGGTTTAGGCGATACAATCATCTTCGAGGACAACAAGAAGACTGTCACATTCCTTGATGAGAGTATCCAGGTAAAATACACGCAGAGTCCGTCCAGGAAGTAGTAGGTCCACCTCAAAAATCTTCGTGATCAGCAATTTGGAAAGCCTCTTGAACGATTCTCATCCCGAGCCGTCTGGCAGTTGGACTTGCGTTTCCCAAATTTCTGGACCACTGATGTTGCTGTCGGCGCCATTGATTTTGCTGTCCGGGCGATTCGAGGAGCCCGGACAGCAACATCAGTGGTCCGGAGATTTGAAAAAACAGGCCGAGAATCGTCAGGGTTATTCAAAAGCAGGGGTGGTGGCCATCGTGAAACAACATCTCTGAAGAGGCGGAAGAAAGGGGGGAGGGGCGAGGTTCCTGAATGGACGCAACACGGGCTAGTCTTGTATTGTGTCCAATCAGGAACCTCGCTCCTCCCCCGTTTCTCCCGCCTCCTCAGGGGGGGGGTTGGTACACGATGGCCACCACCCAAAAGTAGCGTCCTGGAAAATGACTATAAAAAAATGGGGTAACCAAGATAGAACTCACTTATTTGTGACGCTCTCGCTTTGAATCTCTTGCTTGTTATTCGAAAAATCCAATAAGAGGCTTGTTTCCATGAGAGATTCGCATTATTAGATCATAAAACCACGCAAAGTACATGTACGTTTGCTGACAAGCTGAATTCCGCGAAATTCTGTGTGAGCCTGATATTGGTGGACGCTGTGTAAAGCAATTTTGAATTATGTTCATGTTAAGAGCCAGCGTATTTTCAGGTGAGATCAATGATTCTACCCCAAATCGGAGCTGTAATCTTCTCGGATGACTCTGTTCTTGGCGAGAAAAGTCGCTGGCAATGCAACCATCGAAAGAGCGCTGAAAGTATGCAAGTTCTTCATGGCCTATTTCTAGAAGGACAGCCAGCTCGCGTCATTCACCCTAAATATCGTCTGAACTGAACGAGTAACTATGTAGAATGGTGCTAGCCCATACTATCAAGTGTCCTGTCTCGGATGCTGGTCAAATTGAGACCGTTGCATGTGGAAAAAAGAGCGCGCACCTAGGATCAATGTATTTTGGCGGCAGAGTTTCGTCCGCCTTACTCTCAGACGAACGAAAATTAAGTACTCCAGGGTGGCAGCAGAAAACTCACGTGCCTAGTTCTGAAAACCGTGTAGTAGGCACCAAGCCGGCACTTTTGCGAGATAAGCCCCCAAAATCATATTCGCATCTATGGCGCAATTTGACAATTTTACCCAAAGAGAACTCATTGACCTTCAACATCAAGCCTTGGAAAAAAATCACTAGTCCTCTAACAGAAGTTTAATATTCTGGAGAGCAGCTTATAGTGATAAAGCGTTGCCACCTAGAAAAGATTGATTTTCAGATGTCTTCTTTCAATCAACGACAGTGTTCCCCGGTTTCAGGTATGTTTCCATAAGGCGTCCATCTTTCTAACCAGTTCTTCTAAAGGTAGCATTAGAAGGCTATACTGACAGTTAGACGTAAAGACTGTATGCACTTCGAGAGACGTATTTCAGTGATCCTGCCAGTTGGCTGCACGACGACAAACCGCTGCTGCATATGAACATGGTACCGGGTGCTAAGGTGAATCTGACACATTCAGATTGACCTCGAATCCTGATCACCAAAACTTGTCACCGAAGACAGGAGTAGAATCACTAGCAACAAAGAAACCATATTCTGGCACTATTCCACCTTTCCGATCACAGTTGCTAATTTTTTACGCCCAAACATCGCTTAGAGGGTTACTTCAGTGAGCTGAACACGGATATGACATCAATTTCCCATTTTCGCGGAACATCACGGTAGATTACCGTACTTACAATATACATAGTAGGCTCATATTTTGAAATTTGCGTACACTTAGGGGGATAGGGTTGAAGAAAGCAACGAAAACTGGCCAGAAATAAATACAAACGGCTTTCAAAGCTATCCCGGTGCGCCTACCTATCCCGGTCCGCCCCCCAATCGGACGAGCTTGTGGCGCCGCACACGTTTTGATGGCAAATTGCCAAGCAACTCTGCCGCAGTTAGCATTATCGATTCGCGCAGATTTCGCGATTAGCGCGCGCTTGCCGAAATCAGCAGGGTCCATGATTCTCGTCCACGCCCTGAATTTAGAAACCGTTATTTTAACTTATTCTGGACGATTTTCTTCCCTGTTTCTTCACTATTAGTTACCTCACGACCAAGCAATGCCATTTTTGGGTCGAAATCGTGTGGGGTATTCATCGTGAACACTGCTTCTAAGGTGCTGACGGCGATAGCAACGTTCTTACGATACGTTCAATGTGATCAGCACTCCAAAGAACACTTCTAAAAGAGAAGTGTGTAGAGCGTCAAACTCATGTGCGAAAGCGATTGACATTGTTAATATCTCTTGGGCCTGTCAGGAAAGACTTCGTACTATCCTGTCCCAAGTTGCTGACTCCAAGAAGCTATAAGCTCAAGACTGTCGTTACGCTACCTATTGCACCTTCCCAACGCGCCGTTACCTTCCGAAAATCTAGAAACGGACCTAAGAGTCGTGTTCAGCACCCGAAATAGCCCCCGTGGACAAAGTTTGCTAAAAGCACACTTTTTTGGTCCTTTCACGGAGCAATAGCGTTTTTTTCTCCTATGGATTGTTGGTTCATCGTTTACTCATATCAGTAAGGTGAATCTGAAAGCGTTCCGGAAGAATATCCCAGATTTGGCCTAAATTATATAGAGAGGTGTTGATTGGGGTGCTGGCTCATTTTCTTTGGCTCATTGGCTCATGGTTCATTTGTCGATTTTTAAAACTCTCGACATATTCCTTTCAAAGCATCCCGGCGAGGAATTTTTTGAGGGCAAATCGCGACTTTTGACGATTTTTGGATTGCTACCTACCAGAGTGATGCTAAATCTTTTCTCTGGGGTTTATTTGAAGTGCTTAACACGAATATGAGGTTCACTTATCGATTTTTAGTACCAGGCTGTCCAATAAATCTTGTCCGAAAATTGAACCATTTTTAATTTTTTTTTTCAATTTTATTGAAAAACAAGTCTAATCAACAATATAATCACCACAGTTATCCACAACAGTGGCCCATCGATTGGGCAGGTCGCCGATGCCCTTCGCTCAGAACTCTGGGGGCTGCGACTCGAAGAAGTCCGCGATGTCGGATTTGAGGTTGTCATAGTTGGTGAATTTTCTTCCGGCCAAATGGTGCTTCAGCGGGCGGAACAAGTGGTCGTCGGAGGGGGCGAGGTCCGGGGTATACGGCGGATAGGCAACCGTCTCCCAGCCGAGCGTCGCCAACTTCTGCTGGGTCTCCTTCGCCACGGGGGAGGGGGCGCGCGGTGTCGCGGAGCGGTTGGGCCGGGGCACGTCGGGGACGCTTCTCTCGGTTGGCGGCGGCTAGTTTCTCGAGCTGATCGGTGCAGATGGAGATGGTGACTGTCCTGCTTTGCGGGAGCAGCTCGAGGTACAGCATGCCCTTGGTGTCCCACCAGCAGCAGAGCATGATCTTCAGCAGGTGCAGGTCGGCTTTCGGCGTCGTTGGCGGCTCTTCTCCGCGCGGGATCCAGACGGCACGGCCGGCGACGTTGTCGTAGAGGACCTAGCTCTCATCATCAGTGACCAGTTCTTCAAGAATCTCCTTGCGATGCGGACGAAGGAGGAGGGACTGGCAGACGGCCACGCGGCTCTGCTTGTTGGCGTCCGTTAGACCGTGGGAGATCCAACGGGCCAGAACTTTGTGGTAGCCGAGTAAGTTGAGTCGATTGTGGATGGTGGACTTTCTGCAGCCGAGCATCGTCGCCAGTTCACGGGTGGTGGCTTCCGGCTTCTCTTTGATACAGCGACGGACTTCGTCATCATCCACCGTAGAAGGCCTCCCGCTGTGCTCCCTGTCCTCGAGGCTCGTGTCGCCGCTGTCGAAACGATTGAACCAGCGGCTGACTGTGCGTTAGGACACTGCATCCTCCTTGCACGCTCTGCATATGATGGCGACCGCGGTGCCCGTGTCGTTGCCCAGCAGCCACTCGTAGTACACGAACGTACGAATTCGACCTTAGCCCATTTTAGCATGTATACTGGTAGTTAGACGCGGTGACTGCGCCTTATATACCCCTAGCGTAGAACTTTGGAGAACCTTCTAGAAGGTTCTTACACTTGCCTGATATTATAACACTTCTAAGGAAAATTATAAAATTTTGAAAATTGTCGGACAAGAATTATTGGACAACCTAGTAGATTACGGTCGGCATAATGTATTTTGGGGTGGTTGGATTGGGTTTAAAAATTCTCTGCGGGGCTATCCGGGGTGGTGAATGCAAATTTGACTTCCACTTATCGACTTTCGAAATATAAGGTTAGGTTTCGAACCCAAAATAGCATGGCACACACCGAGACCTGGCATAAAACCATAGACTTTCGACATACGGACCTCAGATCCGCGTTCAGCACCCTAACCATCTCCTGTACACATATTTTCAGCCAAATACGAAGGAAAGTTTTCCGAATACTGTAAAATGCGCCGGGTGGCTTTTCCTTTGCCTTGTCGCGATAATCTTAAAAGATGCTTATAACTTCTTGGAACCGGTAGCTCAGGTCGGGATAGTAAGCAGCTTTTTTTATGAAGGCCCAAGAGATACTAACAGCTCAGGTCGTTTTCGCATATTGTTCAAATGCTCTAGACTCGAGTCGGAAACGTGAAATAGCGCCGATAGTTTCCCTTTGTATGGCAGTGTCCCAAAATTTTGTAATCAGGCTTTGTGGTTATGTTTTGATTTCTCATCATTCCAGAGTCAATCGCATTTTTCAGGATGATGTAATTTTCCACGACATGGGAGCTTTCCAAATATCGATTGATGACCAGGTTACGGTAAACACATTGAAGGTGTCACGGGATTGGGTGAGTCTTACCATAAATACAATTTAGGCAATGATTTATTATTTCTCTTTTGTGATTGGAATAATAGATTCCTAACACATCCCTTAATAAAATATAAATTGCTGAGATGCAAAAAATAAACAATATTCGACACATTGGTAAAAGGCTATCAAAAAACCCGATTGAGAGAATGGCGAGAGTGAGTGACGTCATGTCTCAAGAATTGACGAAAAAAAAGGAGAAAAATGTGAACAACGAAAGGGTTGCAGTAAATACACATGGGGGACATGAATGATGAGATGATGATCACAGCCAGAAAATTCAAAGCTTTGTACAAGGAAATATGGATGGAGTCGATCACGGGATCCCCAACGTGTCGCCCATCGCCCAAGTGCCCATTTTCATCTCTCGAATGATGAACGACACGAAAATGTTCCACGCATCCAGAGCAGCTTCTCGTTCCTGAAAGTAGTAGAGTATGCCAAGGAAAGACTGCCAAGCCAATCAGCTCATGTTTTATGGATGTCATGGACTGATCGTGCTGCACTGGTAATCGACCAGAGCCGCCCGAAGTGCTCATTTGTGTAAGATAATCCTGGTCGGCGAACTGTAGAGGTGAAATCTTCATGTAATATTTGGGCCAATTTTCGATGAGTTCTCAATTTCGATTATCACAAGAAGCGGAGCAGTGGGCAAAGGTGAAAAATAACTGATGGTGAAAATGTTTTGGCAAAAAACTACCGCATGCTGCTGGTGATGGCCGAAATCTCTGTAGGAATCCCTCCTTTTTAATCCGTTCCTCCTTAATCCGCCCTAGACCTTTTTATCGTGAAATTCGAACAACTTCGGGAGTCCGTACTTTCTTGTGGATCTTTCTCCCAATGTATGAGTGTTCAGAGAGCTGTACTCTACAGTACCCGCGCTAAGTTTTGTAAAAACGGGGAGCATTTGCCAAACTTGGCAAAAAAATGTCCGAAGTTTGAAAAATTTTTGAACGGAAACTTTTTCGATTCTGAAAACGCTATCAAATTCATAGTTCGAATTCCTACCAAATAATGTACTTTATGGACCGAAGTTTTCTAGAATCGCTTTGTTTTTGAATGAAATTGTTTTTGCGGTCGCTTTCTAAAAACGTCGCGCACGGTAAGGTGCGGCGAAACTTTGGTTTGTAATTTTACGAGTATTAGGAGAGCAATCTCTATGTTTTCTTCGTGAATTAGATGCAGGTGGGACAATCTCGAAATGAAACCAGGTAGAATTTTCGAACCCACTCATGTAACGTTTCGGGGTATGCGCAACAAAATTCAGACTTTTCAGGATGCTCCCAAGCGTGTTTAGTCAGGGATTTCCGAAATTCTACCTGCACAAATCTAGAGATCGTACTTGCATCTAATTCGCGAAAACAGAGGTTGCTCATTCATTACTTGTTCAATTACAAATCAAAGTTTCGCCGCAACTTGTCGCGCGCGATGTTTTTGAAAAACCGACCGCAAAAACAATTTCTCATTAAAAAACAAAGCGATTTGAAAGAACTACGGTTCACAGAGCGCATCATCAGGTAGGAATTCGAGCTGTGAACATGATAGCTTTTTTAGAACTCAAAAAAGTTACAAGCAACGAATGCTTTTTACCAAGTTTGGTAATTGCTCACCGTTTTTACGAAACTTAGCGCGGGTATTGTACCTTTTGTGCTCTACAATTTTCTTCCGTTTCTACAGGAGCAGCTATACTCCCAGACATTCAGGTTAAACAGATTGTTGCTCCGTACCTCGACGGGGTTACGTCCTCGACTTTTAGTGTCCGAAAATTCTGAAAAAAATATCGAGAACTTTAACGCCCATCCCTATGTGATATTTTTTCGACAAATTCGGAACTGAAAGTTTTTGAAAAAAAAACTTAAAATCGCTTTGATTGTTTCCAATTTCTTGTGTAATTTACACTCGTGGCCCTACTGACAGGTCCCTGAAATGTTTCATTTTTCGCCTAAAAACTTTCCGTCCCGTAGTTTCATTTATTCAAATTTTCTGCGTCCATCCCTTGGTCCCGCGAAGCAGTTACCGCTTGATAACTTCAGAAGGTCTCAACACTGTGAGAAACTCAGTGGCTGTCAGATTGTTCTGCTGTAGTATTATCCTAAACAGCACTTGTACATTCTATGGTTTTTTCCGGGTCGCATGCACAGAAAACGAAAATCAAAGAGTTTGGTTGGTGTAGGCTATGCTCATGGCGGGAAGCCGCTGTGTTCACGTCAACGCTGGAGCGCGTTGTCAGAACGCCCCCGAAGAATCACGGCAAACGCGCTCCAGCTGCAACGTGAACACAGCGGCTCTTCACAGCGAGCGACGCGTATGCGGGTCGAACTCGCCCAATGCTTCTTGCTTTCTGTGTATCCCATGAACAAGCATGTTTTTTTTGTATCATACTGACTTTTCTTCTTCACGAGTGTATACTCACAGAACCATCGTGTTGAATACTTCACTTATTGATTCTCTACAACGTTTTCCTCGCTTTTTGCTTCCACCTACACTATTAGATGCTTCCACCTACACTATTAGAAAAAGTACTGGACGCTCTGAGCTCTTGATGAATCCTATCATCATGCCGTAATAGGGTCGATTCGCTTCACATCATTTTCTTATTCCGAAGAACAAGAGCTTTCAAGTCCTTCACTCTCCATTTTTTTTTAAAAAGATTTTTAATTTACGTATCTAGTCTCGTTTATTTGTTTTCGGTTCAATGAAGCGGGGCCTCCTTCAAATCTTCCACTTTATCGATCCAAAAGTAAAGTAAAGAAAAAAGAAATTTTTTGGAAAAACCAGCAAAGCAAACTTGTAGTGCGGGCAGATAATTCCCCTTCGATTTATTAATAACCAAGGTTTCCAATATTAGGGGCGCGATTTTCGGTTGAAGAAAAATGCCGTATATGCGTACGATAATTTCTACAACGTAGGTTAAGTGGCAAAGCTCAGTTATTTTGCCATTTCTAAGCAGTCCATTCAAGGGAAAAGATCAAGGCTGAATAAGCAAGTGAAAGCTCAAACTTACATCATGACTCTTGAACTCGCACTCCGATATTATGCTAATTGTGCTGGACTTGAACTCTCTCCACACGGTGGAGGGGAATGGGATTCCATTCTGGAAGTGAATGGCACCAACTCGACGAATTCGCATGACGATGTACTGAAGTGTAAAATTGATTAGAAAGACATACATATTTGACACATAAACCTTGGACAACTTCGATGAGATCCGATTCTAGTCACAAGAAATGGCATTCACCTCTTCTGGTTTTCCATCCTTCATCATTTGTAACAGTTCTCCTATGAAAGATGTGATTCGTTCAGCAACTTCCATGTATCTGAAAGTTGACATGTCCAAGAGAATGACCGATCAGGAAGAGCGAAAATAGGAAAACAGAGCGTGCCAGATGGAAGAGCTTCAGAGAAAACCTCACGCTGTTCACAGTTTAGTGTATTTCTAGAATCGCTGCCTCCCTGAGAACGGATTTTATGATAGATGAAACTAGAAGGACGAGTTGTTCAAGGTTCAAGTTTTGTAAAAACAGGGAGCATCTGGCAAACTTGGCAAAAAGGCGTCCGATGCATGTAACTTTTTTGAATGCAGACTTTTCCAAATTTTGAAAAAACTATCATATTCACAGATCAAATTGCTACCTAATTATGTGACTTGTGGGCCAAAGACCCCCAAAATCGCTTTGTTTTCAGAGGAAATAGTTTTTGCAATCGGTTTTGAAAAGCGTCGCGCGCGGCGAAGTGCGGCAAAACTTTGAGCGGTAATTGTGCAAGTAATGGAGGAGCAATCTGTATGCTTTCTTCATGAATTAGTTGCAGGTAAGAGCATCTCAAGGCTTGCGTAGGTTGAATTTTCGAAGTCCTTCATTTAAGAATCCCGGGCTTTCGCAACAAAGCTACGACTTTTCAGGTACATAGTTCTCAGGCAAGCTCAATGAAGGATTCCGAAAATTCGACCAACACAAACTCTGGGATGCTCCTACCTGCAACTAATTTATGAAGAAAGCATACAGATTGCTCATCCATTACTTGTACAATTACTGCTCAAAGTTTCGCCGCACCTCGCCGCGCGCGACGTTTTTGAAAAACTATTGCGAAAATATTTCCATCAAAAAACAAAAAGATATTAGGGAACTTTGGCCCGTGCGTCACATAATTAGGTAGCAATTCAATCTGTGAATATGATAGGGTTTTCAGAATTCGAACAAGTCTTCATTCAAAAAAGCTACATGCATCGGACGCTTTTTTGCCAAGTTTGCCAGATGCTCCCCGTTTGTACAAAACTTAGCGCGGGTATTGTAATACTCACACTTGTCAGAACCTAACCGGAGCCCTTTCCAGTACAGCTGTGGAATGTATTGGAATCAAATGTAGTTCCTACTCCACAACTGTAGGTATTTAGTCTTGATGATAATTTAAAATCGCCTAGTTCATTTAGTGCCTTCAAAGGCAGTGCTCACGATGGAAAATATATTTGTAGACACTTAAGCTTAGGATCACTCAAAGAAAAGTAATGAAGAAAAGTGACAATGAAGTGCAAGAAAACAGCATGGATCAGCCTACCCACCGAATCAACCCGCCCACATCATGGAGGACTTATCCTTCAAAAAAAAAACAGTAGTCGAATTGTTGGAAAGTATCTCGAGTCGTCCTAGCATTCCATAATGAGCCTTACCACCCTTCTTATTTGTGAAGAATTTTCGGTAGAAAAAAAGAAGACTGGAGGTCATTGACCTAAAAAATTTGAGGCGCAAAGCCAGTCCCGACGCAGGCGCAGGAGACGAGCGTTGAATACTCTAGGGGTTGAATACTCTAGAGGTTTATACTCTAGGGGTGCTCTAAGGGTTGAATACTCTAGGGGTTTCTCTTCTCCGGATTTCCATAGTTTTGACTACACTTTTCGTCAATCTCCTCCACTTCGTTAGTTTACCTGCATAAAATTAACGAAAAATACGATGTTTATTAATGCGAACATTGCCTTGAAAAGATTTACCCAACTAGCTATGTATAAGCGTTTATCAAAAGAATAATATGTTTGCCCATTAATTTTATTTTGCGCGCGGACTTTTAAATGGCATGCAAAATAAAAATGTTAGAAAAATTACTTATGCAGCAGACAGCGGCAGGCCTCCAAGTAAGCTGTTAAAAGAACTTTCCCACTTTCGGGACTCTCTACACACCGAGGGAGGTGTTGACTAGCCTTTTGCAACTTAAATTCCACTCGGGACCACTTCGCTTACATCGAGTAGCGTGACGTGTCGAACAGCAAAAACGGGACAACTCTCTCTGTGTGTATGTAGAGAACCCCTATCCCACCAGCTCCTTCGTTACGCTACCTTTCTTTTTTTAGTTAATAATGCATGGTTAAATTACATTTGCGTGGGGAAAATTAATGACGCGCAGCTCTGATTACAATGCAACTTTTAAGGAGGGGGTGGGGCGGACATCGCAGTCATATTGAAAAAAGGTAGCGATTCGAGTAAAATCCACACTAACTTGGAATTTGTGAGCATGTCGACATTTCTCGTGTTGATGTTGGTGAATAGAGACAACATTTCCGCCTCGATCTACAATTATAGAGTTGAGACATGTACATAACATCGGCATGGATCCTGAAGAGACTTTGCGTTCCCCATTGGAGGTTGGCGCAAACTCGGTGCACCTATGTTAAAGGCAGTGTTCACGATGGACATAGTTTTCACGTTTCCCCGCCTATCTCGAAAACGGCCCCATGCTGATTACAATGATGTCTCTGGAATCGTACAAGACCTTCTGGGAACGGAGTTATGGTCCCTCAAAAATTGAGCTAAGGAAACATGGTGGACGAGTTGTCCGAGGCTTGTAACTTCCGACTTTTGCAGCCGATGTATGCGAGCTGACCTGAGTAAGGAGAGAAGTTGAAAATGAAGGGAAGAACGGAGCTAATGATTGGAAATTATCGCTCATCTCACGATCTCGAGCATTCATTTGTTCACGTCGGTGGGCGTGTGTTGCGCTTTTAGGGTTTGCCTTGCGCTCGAAGTGGCAACTTCGGGCTCTTTTGGAGCGTTTCCTGGCTCGTTTTCATGCGTTCTTTCGACGTCAACGTTACAGTGTGCCCCTTCACTACCCATTCCTAGTGGAAACTGAAACACATTTTTTTATCGTGAACACTGCCTTTAATAATAATAACTAATAATAATTCATTACGCTGTTTAATTAGGACAGACGTTAGATAAACAATAAAACAATTACATGCATCATTCTAATATAGTATCACAATGATAACAATTCTAATATAGTATCACAATGATAACAATTCAGTGATAACAACTAGTAACTAAGAATCATTTCTGAGGCCATTCGTTTGAAGGACAGCAAGTAATGGGGTTGCAGAAGAACGGTGCTTCTCAAAAGACACATAAGCAACACCCGCACGGACTGTAAATGTATGAGATCGTATGGGGGTTCTGGCCGCAGGATGAGATATTTTTGTGTTTCCTCCTCTAGTTCACCAAGTAGTAAGTCTATAAAACGATGGGCAGTTGATTCCACAAGTGTGAGACACTATTCTGAAAACCATACATACATCTCTAAGTTTTCTCCGAGACTCTAAGGAATGCAATCCGAAGACTTTCTTCCTGGGTTGCGATCTAGGTATGCGAGTGTAGTCAAAGCCGCTACATCTGATGATCAATTTACGAGTGAAGTTGCTCTGAATTTTCTCAAGGAATTGAATATCTTTCTTTTTATATGGTGAAAAAACTTTGTGACCGAATTCCAAAATATGTAGGCCCCTCGTATGTTTTGTACGCCTTCACCAATACATCAACGTTTTTTGTTGCTAACGCTTTGATGTTATAGCATATAGCGCTGAGTTTGCGCGAACCTTAAACAGTGAACGCGAAGTCTCCTCAGTATCCGTGCCGACGTTATTTCACTATGTATAACAAGCGTATTCCCCTGACTTCAAATCTGCCTCACCTTATCATTGGCGTAGAGAACCAGATTCGGAGCTCGGAACACTGCAAAAAGTGTCGGCTGGCGACGCAGAATCGAGTACAATATCCTCATTCCGGGATTATTGTTGTTCAGCGCCACTGCCTGTTGCCATGATGATGATAGAATGCTCAGACGGTCGCCAAGCAGTTGGCTGAAATACGGCGCAAAAATAAGAGGAATTCTTATTAATGATTTCAATGAATTCCAAACATGTCTACTCTCCTTAGGTTGTCACCCTTCTTCCCTTTTCAATAATTTGGAGCGAGATTTACTTTGTTTCTTCGCGCGCGCGTGTGGAGCGCGTGTGGAGAGACAGCGAGAGTATGGGGGAAGAAGAAACAGCATATGCGCGCACATGCTAGCTACTGACTAGAGTAAAATTCGTTGGGAATAAAGGATGTGTCTTACTGCTTTATGCACTCTAAACGGCAAGTTCTGAACAAAAGCTTGCACAAGCAAGTTTTCTTCATTAGGAGCTGGTTAACTCGAAAGAAGGCGGAAATACCCGTGACTGGTACTGTTATTGGATCTGGCTCATTGTTGTAGTATACAAAAAATTGAGAATCTATTGAATGGTAGAAAGATATTAAATGCACGTGAGCTTATCTAAATTTCAGGAGAGTCGCCAGATTTCAATCTTTTCATGTGACTGATCCTCCCCGGAAAGGTTTTCTTCGAGATTTTTTTCTCAAAACAACCCCTACTTCCATCATGAGTAAATTTGGAAAAAAAAGCTTAAGAATGCGCACATATGAAACGAAAACAATTCTAAAGAAACTCAATTAGCAATCAATGAAGACGTACAACAACTAGGAAAAAAGCCTGCTCGAGGACTAATTTGACTAACCCGGCATCGCAAACGGTCTTCTTTCGTCGCATCGTCTTCCGCTCCACCAGACGACTATTCAACCAAGAGCTGGCTTTTAGAAATACTAAGCTGTTGGTGGCCGAATTCAGAATGACGAGGCAATTTGAAATGTCCACCAAGTAGAAGTTGTACTCTCCAACAGTGACTTCTACCAGGTCGAGCTGAAAGAAAAATGCTTCGCAATGGGTCTACGGATCGGTCAGGACTCCTTATACAGTCAATGGCAGGCGAAAAGCGTTAGCAAGGACAAAAATAGAAATTCGGCCAAAGTCGCTTCAATAGGCTCTAACTCTGATTCAATTTTGAAAGCCCTTCTGCGCGACGCGCTAGCGTGACACGATCGAGTGCCTTTAGAGTTGAAGTCGCGGCGCTGCTCGCAGCGAGCAGCAACGCGGGGGGGGCGTACACTGTGTTAATCTCTAATTGCAGTGCGCATGTCAGCCGTATCAAATTTTAATCGATTTGGATGATTAACACTAAGTCATCGCTCGCATGCACTAGGGATACGAGCAACGCGACTTAGTGTTAGTCATCCAAATCGATCAATCAATGAACAAGATAGCGTCACACGTAGCGTAAGTAGTCTGCGAAATTGCAGCGATCGGCAAGTGGCCTCTAAGCGCAAGTCTTGACGCGGCGACAAAAAGGTTTTCAAACATCGCGTCGTCGGTCGCCACTCGCTGGCAGTGATCCAAGGCAGTCGCGACGTCAAAACACTGTTCCCCCTTGTCGCTCTTCACGCCGCGACGGTCCCCATTGTTGCCTAGAGCAATCGATACTGCATAGCCCAGCATTGTTAGCCTTTGCGAGTAACGCCGCGACTTTAGCTCATCGCCAACGTACTCCTGTTTTCATTGTATCTTATCGCGCCACGACGCGATGGAGGTATATTTAGGACCTTATAGATGATCGCAAAAATTGAATTTTTTCATTCAATTTTTTCTTTTAGTAAGCTGAGGCGCAAGTGTGATATCATTCTCTGACACCGTTTCATACTTCGGAAACTGCTGTAAACGCCGCTCATTTGGAATGATGAAGGTCAGGAAACCAGCGAATGTCACACCACTTTCTCGTCCTTTATCATTGCTGAATGAGCGGCTTTTTTTTCCGCAAATTCTGGAGTATGAGAGCGAGGTTAGAATCACTTTTTTCTAGATTCTCACAATTCATTTCCACAGAACGATTGTTCGCTTCCATGACATCGATATCACAGCTAAGGTACGATGGCCCATTTGGAAATTACCCACCATACCCTTGGACCTTTCTACCTAAGGCTTGGGGTATTCCCAAAGAGCCCTGCCTTCTGAAATTCTCCGGTAGCGAATGGTCCGCTACATCGGAAACTCTTTCTTAAACAAGCAGTAGTTCACCTCTCGCTACTGGTGAGGCAACGAAATGCAGAACTCTTTACGAGTGCCCTGGGCTTTATCTGTAAGATGATCCATTCCATTTATAAGCATTTTCGACTGCAATTCGATTGCTGCTTGATGAGATATGTCATTGCATTAGGGAAGTTGTCTCGGCCAGCAGAAATATTGCTTTTTCCTTGGAGATATTCTCGTAATGTGCACTTTTCCCTCTATTCAAGCGGGTTAGGCACCTCATTCGGACACGACATAGCGGCGACTAATTCTGATTTGGTAGGACACGCGCACTTTCTATACATCTAAAGGATGTGTGGGTGGGGGATCATTTCGGGAAGTAAATCTCCCACTTGCACATAATTGATGAAGCCAGCAAATTGGGTACAGCCGAGTGAACCATGGATTGCGAAAAAAGGAACAAATGACGTGCATACTGCTGCTGTGAATGCTTCCAACTGTTCATCTTCCGCAAATGACGTCTTGGGTTCTTCCCCGGGAGAAACTGAAAAATCTAGCCGCGAATTGTGACTAATGGCCTCCAGCCTAACATTCATAGAATAAGATTAGGCTTAGCTCCTTCCCCCCAATACTTTCACCTTTTCCGCACTCTTCAAACTTCTGCAGATATCTGTTCACCGGACCGAGATTTATCAAAAACAGGCAGTTGGATATGTTTGGCCATCACATCCAGTGGGGCCGCTTTCACTACTAATGAAAAACTCGGTCTTTCTTAATGGAGCTCGAAGGTTCAACATTAGGCCAATTCAGGGTAAGACACCCTCAGTGGGGTCGAAAGCAAAACTATCTATACTTATTAGAGGAGTGATTCATCGTTTGAAGTAACCGCTTATTGAGGAAGCGTATGAGATCACCGAAAATCACTTACGACGAAGGTCAGACTTCGGAAGCACAGAAATTTCGACACCAACATGATGGAGATGAGCGTTTGCAGAATCTCCCTGAAAACTTCTATTATTCAGTTTGGAAGCGGTCCTTATTGATTACCGAGATCAGACTGCAATTGAAGACAGTTTTCACGATAAAGATGGTCTTCGAGTTTTCAACGGAAATCGAAATTTCCGAAGTGTATTGCAACATTAATGTTGAAAAAACGGCTAGGAGCCCTGCTTTTAGCCGTTTTTTCAACATTAATGAAAATGGACCCCGGAACTGTCGATTTTCTGTGAAAACTCGTCGACCGTTTTTATCGTGAGCGCTGCCTTCAATGCACGCAGACTCCATCTTGAAGCCGGGTATTAGCTACGATAGCTAAAACCCGCCTATTCTTGTGTCGAGGCTATAAGAGCGCAAATTCTGCGTGTACCCTACGTAAAAACGAAGGCTAAATTCGTACCATTGCTCTTTCTGACGCTAAACCCGTATATTCTCGCTATCATTTTGTAGCGAGAATCTACGCATTTAGCGAGAGCCTGAGTTGAAATGCAATCTCAAACCCGCTCTGGCAACGCGGAACGCAGGAATGACGTTCAAACAGTGTTGGCCTAGTCAATCCACGGATAACTTGACACTCTGTGGGTGGTCGTGGAGGGTGACCCCGTGTCGCTCTCCGAAAGACCTTGCTAGGAATAATTTTGGCCGCTGGTATGCTGCAGGCCGTGGGAAAGAAATACGCTCGCTCGCAGCGGGGATCGCCTTTCTAGCACGGATCAAGACTGGGTGGGTCGATCGACCGAATGCTGCAACGAGAATAAGCGTAAACTATGCGGGTGCTGTAGCGAGAATTTACGTAGAATATGCGGGCGCTGTAGCTAAAATTTCACCAACTGAGGCTAAACTTTCCGTAATTTACGTGAATTCTCGTGTCAAAATTAGACTAGTTGCCTCCGAAACCCTGGGCATCTCTGGTTTCCGTATGAGGCATCTAGCTACGCGTTGGCGGAGTGATCTCGCTGTGGACCCTCAGTGTCAGGGTCAGCAGCAGTGAGACACGCTTTGCGCAACTCTCTTTTCCCCATATCGTTCCTTGTCTAGCCCTGGGTCCGCTCAGTCCGTAATGCACCCTGTGAGTCTTGATTGTGGAAAAAAAAGCTGTATTTCCCTTACCTAGACGCGTTGCGGTCGAGAAAGTTCTCACTCATCTGAAAAAGTTGTCGTCGACTTCGATTTGAGCCACGTAACATAAAAACGGTGAGCAGGGTTAGAACTGAAATTTGGGGTTTGAAATTTAAGTATGGCCTATAAACCAGAACTTTTTTTGAATAATATCTGTAAGATATTTAACAATAAGGATTTGAAAAATATTAATCACCGACGGAAATGTATAAAAATGTTGCAATTCCCTAGTACTTACTAAGAATACTAAGATTGGGTCCAATGGAAACAACAATCATTCGTGAGATCAGTCTGTACAAAGCGTAGGCGCTTTGAAGGCGAAGCGCAGTTGGTCTTACCTGAAAGCAGAAATTTACTTAATGAACACATGAGAGAATTTTCTATCAACTTCTATAGACTTTGCCAGTGCCCTTTTATAAACAAAAAAACAATCGGAGCATGCCTTATACCCAGGGCCGTGCGGTGTTTTTTTTTCAAGATTTTCGGAAACAAGAAAAATGGCGAAGAAGCGCAGAAATGGTAATTCGGAAACGGAAGAGAACTAAAATATCATAGCTTCTCAATAATTTGTTTCGTAACTGTTCATTGCTTGCTGATTTCCTTCGATAACTTTTTCTTAAATGTAGAAATCATTTCAAGGCAGTGTTCGCCATAGATTTCGCTTACGGGTTCTCGACGGTGTGTTTAAAGGCAGTGCTCACGATGATTTTCGTCCCCGAGTTTTCCACATAAAACAATGCGTTGGCCTCTAAGGGTTACTAAAATCACAGAGAAACGGCGAGAGACGCATTAAAACGTCGTATTTCAGCGACATTATTCTATAACATGGACTAGTTGTCCGGTTGCATGAACATGTTCATAATGGTTGTCACCGGTGGAAAATTGGGTCAATCGAAAATAGAAGACTATTTCATGCAAAGCAGGATTAGTTAGGGCCCTAAGGAAGGAAAGGAGCAATGGAGAATAGAGAATTGCAAAGGACGGGTCCACAGAGGATTTCATCTTCACAACAAACAGTTCCTGCGATACTGAAGAAGCGGGGTGATACTTGAGGATTTCGTGTACTTCTGGTGCATTTTCTCAATTTCCACGCCATTTTAGTTCTACTCGGGGGCCACTTAATCAATATAGCTAATAATCTCAAATCTGAAGATAATCGTGAACACAGCCTTCAATTTCTGGTGCCCTAAATAATAGGCATGCTTAGAACACTCAAGCCATATTTTGTGTGAGACCTCAGTTGACTTCATGGAGGAATCGACCGCTATGTAGGAATGATTGTCAATGTAATCAAGTGATATTGATAGTTCTGTTGCTATCACAATGTAGGGTTTTTAATTGTTGTCGTCGAGGTGGCGTTCTGAAGGCATGAGGCGTCCTGGGGGCCTCTGTACGCTTGCTTGCGGCTGTTCTTCAGCCATTGGAGGCTCGTTTTCTGTGGTTCTTTTGACACTGATAGTGAAAGTCTAGGTTTCTCCTCGCCTGTAATTCAAACGCAAAAACGCATCGAAAATTATTATCGTGAACGCTGCCTTTAAATCCAAATGATTATGAGACATTCCACAAAACCTAGTTATTGCTTTCCAAGAACCAAAAGCAATTGAAAAGCTCACTGTAGGTGCCCTTTGAAGGCAGCATAAGCCAATTAAGTGTCCCCTATTTAGTGTTCTTGCGCAGGTAGGTCCACGGGGTAGAGGGTTACAGCAGAAAGGCTTCGCGGAACACCCATACTTTCTACCAATAAACTCTCGAAAATCTCCTATATACATGAAGACAGAGTTCGTGTATTCAGTTCCTGATAGGATACACCGCTCATTTAACTTCGCAGCGAAGGCTTGCTTGTCATCGGCCGCGGACCGAACTCGATCGCGTACAACGAGGACGGAGCATCATTCCACTACGCTACACCCGCCACGCCTAGTTTAAGTCATCATTTGGAGAGCGAGCATTTTTGGGACTTCTAAAATTTTTGAAGCGATCTCAGTCAGGCCCAGAAGATCGATTGAGCCAAAAAATAGATAGGGTTTTCGGCACTCCCTTGTTTGCCTCTGAATAGAACTGAGCCTTTCCGTAAGAACGTTTCTGGCGTCTCCTCTAGCCGCGTACCACTATTTTATTCCGCAAAACTTTCACACCGAAGCGAAACGAAATAGCCGAAAATCACCTAAATAGATTTAGAGACAGAAAATCAATACAGATGTCCGCACAGCCCTGCTCAGAACTGGGCTCCCTTCAAACGCTTTTTTTTAATGAAGGGTATTAGATTCTTGGAACGTACCGAAATCGCTATGCGATTTTCTTCTACATTGTAGCACAGATAATTATAGAACTCGAAAAAAGCAGGAATGTTCAGAAGCACTGCTCCTATGGACAGTGCTAGGGGCATCCGAAGAAGGCGTCGATACGTCGAACAGTACATGAACGATATCCGTCGTTCGCTTCTGAACGATTGAACCAATGCAGTTGACCTGAAATTTCGGTTTTTGGAACATAGGAACATAACAGGTTGGAAATTTAAGTCCGACTGATAAATTTTCGGCTGATTAGTTCGAAGGAGTCAGGAAAACTTAGAATATATTTTCTGGAGGTGACGTTAGCGACAAATAGTTTTTTTAAGAAATCGTGGTAATGCGGTATTTCAGAAATGTTTTGAGAGGGCAAGGATTGAGGAGAATAGCTTACATACTTGCCCCACCTAGCGGACCACTCTTTCACAGAGAAAGCGTCTGATTATTAACTTCAGCTGCTTTGGAAATTGAAAATGGGTCATTACTCGTGAATAGGACACCCACGCAGAAAGGACAACGCGCTTTCCGAAAAGTTTTAGACATAAATGAGTCAGCTTCACATGAGAGCTTTTCTTTTAGTTGTTGCTCATCCAAACCCCTTAGGTTGCCCAGGTTGCAGGACAGCCGAGCACGGACACTATTAGAAAATGTAATCTGCTTTTTTTCGCGGCTGGGAATGAGCTAGATTTCTGTGCTTCTCTGATTGAGTGTGAATGTACTTTGTTGCATACAATTAGAATATTCAATGGTCAAAAAACGTAATCGATTTGATACTTTATTGAATACAAACCTCGGAGCCCTGAACGGATCCCTGGTAGCCATAAATCGTTGCCATGTGATGGCGACTACACACCACGTCTAAAAATTAGAAGAACATGCCTTTGCTAGGTATTCCTTAACTCTGTACTAACACACTTGCCATTTTCTTTAGACAGCAGTGGCAGCTGTGTAGCAACACAAAGGCAACCGTCACTTTGGTATGTATAGGCTGTGAAAAAGCGAAATTCCCATGGTTCCTACGCGTGCGAGTGAAAAACGGAGGTTGGAGACAGCGAGAGAGTGAAATGCAGACGGAGGCAGCAGCACCACGCACACCGCACGCGCCATGACTGATGGGCATTTCGATTATATACAGAGGATATGTGTGTGTTAAAAATGAAGTATTGGTTGTAGCTCGGGTTCTCGCCAGCCAGTATCAGCGAGCCACAATCAAGATATCATCTTTCCCCGTGCACACCTAAGCGGCGGTTGTCGCTTGTGTTGCTAGCTATGAACGCTTACAAATAATACACAGACACCGTCTACGATAAGAGTACCGAGAACTGACCGCGGCAGTGTTGGCGATTTGTGAAAATGGGTGGAACCACGGCATCAGAATATTTAACCAATCAGAATTAATCGCTAAGGGCAGTTTCCTGATTGCGTAGTAGAAAAAAGCACACCACAGGAGAACAGTATCCCAGATTGCTAATGCAATCAGTGACACTGATAACACGACTCCTCGTTTCTGAAATCGAAAAGCTTAGACTTAGGTTTTCTATAGTGATGAAACGGTGTAAAGGAACAGTCACGCAGAGAGAAAAACTGGGGAGTTGACAGGTATAATCTGCCGAGAGGTAGCTAGATGCCTCACGCGGGACGTGTAGATTCCCAGGAACTCGGAGGCATCTGCCACACCATCTGTTGTTTGCTACGGAATTCTTAGGGGACAATTTCATGACATCTCCGCTTTGAAAGATTCCACCTGCCCTCGTGCGCACTGAAAAGTCGATACTGTCTGCGAAACACCACATAGGCGACCTCCACCCCACTGCCTACGCAGACGCCAAAAAGCTGCCAAAATCATCCTTTGAAGGGTACTTCACAGAACGACTGGAACACGTCCAGCATCGCGGTGTTGGTCCTGATCATTCCGTGATATGAGAGAACATCAGAAAAGACCGACGGGCCTTATTTACTTGAAATCGTGGATGAGAAAGTCTGATAACGTTGTCTATGGGACTACTATCCAAGGTTTGACAAAGGCTAGATGTCCACATTACGCTCTACTACCACGACTGACAATGAGACCGCGGCTGTGAAGAGATACGGCCGGAAGAAGTTCCTCCAACTGCGAAGCTCAATCGAATAAGTTCAGACTCACTTTGTCGAGGTTGGTGACCTGAACCCGTCTGACTCCTTGTACGTTTCCTATCGTTCCGAGAACGACTAGGGCTGTCGTAATGTAGCCATTCACCATCGTCGAGAACATTCTGAATGTTGGTAATTTTGTTTTCAATCGTTGATTGTTGTGTATTGCTCCTAGAGTGCATCTCTAAAAAGTCAGGCTACGCACACAGTGAAATAACGCTAAATGAATTTCCTTCCCGTAGAACAGTTTTCTAAAATCGTCAGACCTTCTCAGAAAAATGAAAACAAGTTAATTGTAATATAAATGTGACTTACTTGAATGTCTAAAGTAACTTACATTTATATTATTTTATTTATTTATTCATTTATTTGAGACGCAGAACAAGTCCACGTAAGCAATACACAACTTAATAAAAAAAATCGCAGAATTACCGAAATATTGAACGCAACTGTAAAACCTACGCTGAGGAAACAAAGAAAACCGATTGTATGTAACATACATATTACATGTAACCTAAATTTATATTGCATGTAAGTCACACTTATGTTACATGTAACTTACATTTATATTTTCACCATGGGTGGCCATCACGTGACGCAGACGACACGCGACGCAGAGAGCGCGTCCCAGACCACACACAACGCAAAAAAATGCTGTGCAGGGCCTTACCTGCTGGTGTGGGGTCAAGTACCTCGAACTTGGGCAATTGAACCAACAGCAATGCCAGTCGTGAGCCTGACCCCACGAGTGCGTCGTACATACCCCTTGGAAATATCTTTTCTGCCGATTTAAGGTTCTTGCGACTTATACTGTGCCATTTAAGTTACACGTAACTTATCGGAGGCTCACTGCACACAGTGTCCTCTCAGCAATCGGAAACAAGTTACTTGTAACATAAGTGAGCCAATGTAAGGTACTTGCGACTTAGCGCAGGTAATTTGAGATACATAAAACATATAGGAGGCGCACCGTACGCAGTAACCCGGCGATATGTTACATGCAACTTAAATGACCTGATATAAGTCGCAAGTAACTTACATCGGCTCAGACATTTTACAAGTAACTTTTTTCGGCCTTTTATGTTACAAATACAAATTTTCATTTTTCTGAGTCGACGTTCGCTTTGAGGGCCGCAGCACCTCTTCTCTTTGCTTAACCGCCAATCGAAGACACAGGCAGGATGATTCGCGCAATATTGCAAACAAATCAATTGACTAATTCTTATTTCAGAAGAGAAAACAGGAGATTTATTTGGTCAGCATATACTCTATTATCATGCACATTGAAATCCCTTTCGTCACGGGGTTCAGCTTGCACCTCATGCCTCGAATGAGTGGGCTAATCATTAAAGGCAGTGTTCGCGATGAAATGAATGGGCGTACTGGCTGTTCATTCTTATTGATTATGAAAGATGATAAGAAATTGTTAAGCTCTTCCATTAGCTAGAACAAGCCACAGTATCCTCTATCATGATCAGATGTTGTAGATAATGAACAGCCAACACGCCTATTCATTTTATCGTGAACACTGCCTTTAAACAAATACCAGCTTTTTTCTGGATTCTTATTACTCTATAAATTTTGAGGAATTTGATCCGAAAAAGTTTGTTAAATTCAGAAGGAGCGTGTCTTACTTACTGTTCGGTAAGGCGCGATGAATAGAAACATGGTTTGTTAGCTTTTGAAATAGTGAAGGTGTTCTTTCCAGGTGAATAGGTTGTAAAAGGAGAAAGCTTATTAGCAGGGCTAACACAGTAATAAATATAATCTTGAAGCCACGTAATAGTATTTCCCAGTAAACTATATATGTATAACAACGATTATGAATGTGAAATCCTTTCCAACCCACTGGAGCAGAGTATGTATGCAAATATGTACTTGCTAAGAAGAATTTACCATTTTCAAACTTTCAAAGTGTAATTTTCATCTTGAAAGAATCTAACATTTCCAGCCAGATGAGAACATTTCTCCAGTCGAGAACGACATGATACTGAGTCTTTAATGTGTTCAAAATGAAAAACTCTTATGAACAAAGAACATAAAACCTTCCAGAAAGCAGAACCAGTAGTTTATCGCTAGTCAAAACTGTTTTCGGACCGTTTTTTTTTTGGGAGCAGTGAAACAGTTTCTCTTCGCACGCACAATGGTGGACGAGAAATATCTACATACGCTCTATTCCGGAAAGAAATTCGCTGAGCTCAATCGCGTGCGTACGCTGCTCTCTGCATCTTCCCCTTACATAGCCTCTCGTTGTCTCTTTCTCGAGTGTTAGCGCCCAAATAGACTCCCGCCGCTGAAAGGTGCGGCAGCATGGAATGGGGGGGGGGATCGATCGTGCGGCACCGCATGATACTCCTCCATTGCCTGCTACCGCGCCTTTCAGCGGGGAGACTCTGATCGACCCCTCACCCAAGTCCGCAATGGATCTACATAGAAAACTTTGTTTCAAATAAGAATTTACCGTACTACTGATTTTTCGATGAACGCACATTTCCCCTGTTATATGTATCTTTGGGCAATCAAGAAAAAACCTCAAATTTTCTGGAAAGTTTTGTCTCATGTTTGACAACTTTTGTGAAAATGTGTACGAAATATCTAGGCAATATTAGTAGAAAAACATAGACCATTGGACAATGTTGTAGAATACAGCTGAAAAAATAGGATCAGGGCAAGAAAACTTTCACCATAAAAAGCTGCCTGTTATAGGAGTAAAAAGTGAGAAACAAAACTCGTTTTTATGGAAGTGGAAACTGTACTTGAGTAGATAACAGTTTTCTTTTATAATGCAGTGCCACCAGAAGATTCTAATCTTCCGATTTTTTTTTGAACTGTCAAAGCTATTATGAAGGCCACTCAACGTGTTGATGGGTCAGCCCATACTCACACAGATTGGGGTCTGTTGTCGAGCACAACTGGCTGAAAAGCGCCGAAGAAATGGGCTGCTGGCCGACACCGGGGCGAGAACTACAGTTCACACAGTCGGGGCGACTTATTGGGCAAGACCACCTCGTGTCGCCCCGGACAAGATTACGTGAGTGATTTACGTGTTCAGGCAAGTATGACTACTACTCCACTACTGAGGTAGCAAGCATGCGACTTCCCCTAAAAAATTACTCCTTGACTCCTGCCCCTTGACCTGCACCGCACGACGGAGATCTGGGGCCAAAATCATCAACGAAATTTACTATTGATAAGCTGGACGAGGGTATCTCTCAATTGTGCGCCCACTGACAGGAGCCTACCCTAACCTCGGCTACCAGCGATGAAACTCAATGATGAATTCGGCCTCTGGGGAGTGAGGGTAGAAAACCCATCTTGGGTGATCGAATAATGAAATGCCAGTGGTCGAGGAGCAGCGAAAAATCGCTACAGCTTGTGCTGGATTAATGACCAGCCGACAAATAGGAGCCATCACCGTCGTTATCGGAAGGCGAACACTGGGTGATGCATTGCACTCGACTGAGGCTTAAAGCCAATATTATGATTGAGAAAAGTTATTTCCTGACTGTTTCATTTGATTCAGATCATTTATCTTAGCCTAAACGCCATACGCTCGAGAAACAGAAATACGAATCACGTCGGCGATTGCAATCCCTCTAGAGAGCTAAGGGTAAATAACGAGAAAATTGGGCAACTGATGAACAGATTATGGAAGTCAGGGTTTCCAGTAAAACGACTGTTTCTCCGTATGGAAAGGTGGAATAATGGCAGAGACCAGAGTAAATCTTTAGTAAATACATTAATATGTTAAAATGAGCTACTGCTGTAGCTAGAACGGAAGTGCACGTTGGCCTCTAGCCCTGAAATATGTAGTTCTCTTTCTCAGTGGTGCGTGCTTACCTGGAGAGGAAGGCGAATAATAATGACAACTTCGAAAAGCTTTTTCTGTAGCCAATCAACAAACGTGGCCGCATAATGATGACTTGGAATTTCTGGCAACATCGCCGGAAGAGATTGGAAAAAGTTTTTGTCAGCTTTACTCAAAAAATTTGTGATCAAGGACATGATTCTTGTTAGACCCAGTGAAATCATATGGTGCTTCCTGTATGATGCTTGGGGACGCACCTGTATATCTCGGTCTCCGGCGGCCGGAAGCAGTTATCAAAGGTGTCATTGAGCAGCAACGGATCCATGTTCAGTTCGTTACGGAAGCCTTCGATTCATGGTCGTTGTCGGTTTCCTGAAGGAAGCATCAATGGATGGTATGGAGTAGCAAAACGTTTTGAGGCGCAATGACCCGAAGGACGAACAAGGAAGGAATGGAATGACCGGATTGAGAGGATGCGGAGGATGAATCGCGTTGTTTAGATGCGCATTCGGTGAGATGAATTTGACGGATTGAGCTAAACGACAACAACACTTGTTCCTTGAGGTGATGTGATGAGGTGATCTATTGAGCATCAGCAATGACAACAAAATGCATGTTCGAGGTTGACAACAGGATTTGGCGGCGGCCGTCTGGGAATCCTCGGAAACGCCACCGAGCACTAAGATAGCGTCCTTTCACTGATTGACCGTGCAAAAAGGCACAAAACTAATAGGACATTAAGGGCTCGCTGCTGCCCGCAGGCTCTTGAGAAAAGAAAACCAGAAGACAAGAAAGATAACATGCTCGACAATGATTAATAACTTCGAGATGTCTCTTTGCATGCGATTTCCGGATAGGTACCCCGAAAAATTCGCCGCAAATTGACCAGCAAAAATCTGAAAATTATAAGGAAAACGAGGCTGCTCATAGAAATCGGTTTCAATGGCGAAAATAAAAACAGAAACAAATAGAACTACACACTTCTAGTTCTATTTCCCTCTCCCATAAGGACAATGCTTCAATTACACAATATATAAATACTCACGATATTTAATCAGTTATTGGACAAGCTATGTACATTTTATAAAAACGAAGGCATTATCTTTTCTACTGGATGGGCATTTTCGATCCACTTTGTCATGATAGAGACCAAACAATGTTTAGTTTCCGTATTATATTTAGTCTGATGCATGGACCAGGCGGCCTGCCGTGCGGTTTGAAGGCATCAACGGCCAACAGGGTTCCGATCGCGCGCGGCGATCTACCGCCGCAGCCCCGTCCATTCTCCAGACTTGATTACGTGGACTATACACTAAACTGAGAAAGGATCCTCAATGATGTAAATTTCTTTCAATGTGTGAAATAAGTTGGCAGAGAAGTCAGAAATTTAGTCTGTTCTATGTTGGAAAACTGTTTGTTCCATCGCACTCAGACAAAGCAAAGCACTTGATGGTGGTGAAAATTTGGAAAAAAAGAAACTTTTTTTGTCAGTCGTATGGTAAAGGCTGTTCATGTGGCGGCGCTACGGTGACTTTAGCAGGAAATGGGCGAGAATTTTGTGCAGCAGCAGACTCAGTCAATCTCAATCTCAACTTCAAGGTGGATGAGTTGCTAACTAATCAGTCTTCCGACTTGACGTTAATAGGGAAAAACCCGTTGTCAACTGTTTGGCAATTAGCGGATATTATCACTCATATGCAGTCTTACTTATTCTTCGAGGTACGTAAAGCTAAACAAAAACCTTGCAACCATTGAACACATTATTTTTGAAAGATTGTCGCAGCAAGAATACAAGGCAGGAGCATCATAGGGCAGAATAATGGCAAAATTTTAGGAAGCCGAATGGATCAAAATTGAAATTTTTAATCGAATTAAAAGTTTCACACCTGAGAGAATATTCGGAGAAAAACAAAAAGAAACCTAAAATGAAGCACCAGAACTTAAAAAAAATCTTTTTTGGATCTTAAGAATATTATAGGATCCTAGTGGGGCTTATAGTGTGCCATACAATGTACAAATACCGTATGCAACTTCACGGAGCCTTATGAACTGTATAACGATCTGGAAATAAAACTGAAACGTTTTGTTCAAACGAAGAAAACCTTAGCCGTGGAAAAAAATCTATCGATAGACCGTTGATAGGATCTATCCACCAGAAAACTAGACCTGTTTTCTGATCACAAAGAATCGAATCGGGAGCGAGTTATTAAAGTAACGGAGCTGAGAGCGTAAGAAGGGTTCGCTGCATGCATTCTGAGTGCAGTAGCGAGCTGAAGTACGTATCCTCCATTTCGGAGCAAAATTTACTGTGATTGATCGCGTGCGTGTGCGCGCGTATGCTGCGTTTCCTCCTCCCCACATTTTCTCGCTGTCTCTGCACAAGCACGTGAAGTAACAAACTAAAGTACTTCCGAAATAGAGGATATGTATCGGAACCAGGAATCTGCGGAAAGAGATGTTCACACAGAACGGAGAACGTAAGTAGAAAAGAAATTTTAGCCGGAAACGGAAAACCGATATATCAAAATGGACCGGAATGCGGAATACGGACGCGAAGATACGGAAGTTTTGAATATCTTGCGAAACTTCACCACCTCGTTTTTCCCCAATTTTTCTTTGTTTTCCGCAGAAGCCGGAAAAGGGAAAACGAATTTTCAAAGAATGCCGAAGGACGGAATTCGGAAACCGGAAACGGGTATTTCCTAACGCCTCTGACCGCAACATCTCAGTGCGTGAATCCTGATTTTTCGTCAATTAAACCTAGCCTTCGGGTCATAAGAAAAAACTGTTTCAAGTTAACATTCGTCGGTTAGTGAAATATTAAGAGAATGTCTCAAAAATGATTCGCCTAATAGCTTCTAAGGGGAGAGGCAGAGCCTCCGCCTAATGAAGCTGGTTTCCTGACACCACCTCCTTTGACACTGATTAGTCGCCATAACCTTTTCTTTGAATGAACGACAAAAACTTCGGCTTCTGTTAGTTGGTTTTTCTATAAACGCAACATCGAAATTTGAACATACCTAACATACCATATTTCCTGTAATGTAATGAGTTGGTAACGTAAGTAAAAAACTGCCTTTCTATGAATTCAAGAGATGCAGAGTTCTCTTTAAATGACCTCGTTTCATACAGATTCCAAGAATACAAAACTTCATCAATGAAGACATTTGTTCATCGTATCTGCCCGCCTGATCCCTTGATGCGTGGATTTCTGCTTGAAATCTAACGCCAGCATGGATCCTGAAGAGACTTCTCGTTCACTGTTGAAGGTTGGCGCAAACTCGGTGCCATATGCTATAACATAGGCGCACCGGGTTCGCGCCACCTCGCCAACCTCCAATGGAGGACTCAAAGTCTCTTCAGGATCCATGCCGATGTTACTACTATTTCTATGGGAACGTTCTCACCGCGCTCGGCCACTGGGTATACACACAATTTTTCGAAAGCGAATTCCGTACAACTATGACAAAGGAGGGCTGATTCCACTATTGTAGAAATGTCTGCCCATCCCTGCTCATACCAAAAAATTGTGAAAATTTTGTCATCATTGGGGAAACTGTGCATGATCAACTAAATATGGGACCTAGTTCAGTTCGTGCCCCTGCCCTGAAAATTTTAGATGTCTATGGAGCTCTCACGAAAGCATGAGAGAAAAGGTTTGAGAACCTTTTTACACCGCCTTTGTGCTCAAAATTCACATCCCCGATTGCATACTATAGCTGTTCGCGCTCGAAGATAATCGTGACGGGACCCATGGTACCAGATCGATCACCTTCGAGATGCTTGCTTCAGAAACGGTTGTCTGCGACAGCAGGCCAGAATTTCGTTCCGAAAAGGACAATACATCGGACTTTTTCGGCAGTGACCCCAAAAGTGAGCAGGAACTCGAAAAAAATAAAAATTCATTTTTTCTGGGAGGGGTAAGTAATATGTAGATAACAACATCCAAAGTATGTTTTTCAGAAGAGATTTTTTTTTGAATTATGTGAAGATCCGCGATTCACCATTCGCAAACACATCGGTTCATTTATTTATAGCTTATGTACAGTACCAAGCAATTTTTTTTGCAAAAAAAAATCGTCCCCCCCTTTTTTGCGCTCACAGAGCGCCGCGTCGCCATAACTCACTTCAAAATTGACAAAAATAGTTTTTTAGGTAGTTTTCGTGTTCCTCTCTCTGAGGCGAATGGAATGGTATGCAAAGAAAGTCTTTTTTGAATCCGATTTCTGGTCTAGAAATGTGTTTCTCCTTCTCAAACTCACATCGACCACAGGTCAAAACATGATAGATTTCTGTCATCATGGCCGTCTGATCAGTTCACTGCGAGGGATTTTGTTGTGCAAATATGCATTTTCCGATAAACTTCTGAAGTTGAATCTACTATTTTTTAACACTATCGTATACGACTCAATCAGAGCGATCCATAAATGACTTCAAAATTGAAATAGAATCCCTTGAAGCAAGTTAAGGCAATGCGGCGCATAGTGAGCGCGAAAAAAAAAGCTGCAAAACGCTTTCTTTGCAAAAAAATTGCTCGGTACTGTACGTATACGAGATAACAATTGAAGCTTCAAATAATAAAACAAAGAAGTGTAACGGGACAAAACCTAAGTAACATCGAAAGCAACAGAGAGGAAATAGATAATTCGTCGGGTGAGCCTCAAAGTGCCTGCCTGAAAGTTACGTACATGTAACATCGGCATGGAACGTGAAGAGACTTTGCGTTCACTGTTGAAGGTTGGCGCAAACTCGGTGCACCTATGTTATAGCACATGGCACCGAGTTCGCGCCAACCGTCAACAGTGAACGCGAAGTCTCTTCACGATCCATGCCGACGTTATGGTTTCGGACAATAGCAGCTTGTGGAATGATTCCTGAATCTCGTACCTGCTTTCCGTAAAGGAAAAGGGTAGGACAAACAATGGAGGAATCAATCTGAGAAGATTGGGGATGTGAGATGGGGAGAAATTGAATAGCTGTGGAATTTCAGTGCTTTTAAACGGCAGTGGATATGGTGCGGATGCATACAAATTGGACTTTTATACCAGAATCACGTAGATGGCTGGGATTGTGTAGTTTTTGCGATAATTTATGGCTTACTATCGAAATGCAATTGGAAGCTTGGAAATTGGATGCGAAGGCGTCAAAGAGGAAAAAACGGGGTGTTATTGTGGTAGGGGAAATTCAGTGGATCACTGTACCTTTACTCACCTTCAATATACAGATTATTAAAACAAATTTCGAAATAGTAAGGCGAAACTTCTGTTTTTGTGAACAAGGTAAATTAGGCAGACTGAAATTAGAGCACTAAAGTGAAGTTCTGAGCTCAGTGGCTGAGGAGGCGGAGTACCGAGATGGTGCGGTGAAAAACCAGCTGAGGACATGTGAGCAGCTAAGCTTTCTGTACTTGCGTCACGTGGACTTCTTCAAAATTCGCACTGGAAAGTTAGGGTGATGAGAGCTCCATAGGTTCTGTGGAAGAGAGGGTGCTTTTTAAATATGGTGACAAGGTTTCAAACCTCATTCCGACGACGTACGTGCGCGCCTGATCGCCTTCTATGGCATGTTCTTTTCTATGAACCTCTCTCTCAAAGCGTATCGAATTTCGGAGCGTAAAATCGTTTTTGAAGTAAAAGGTGGGCAGAAATCTGAAGAATCCTTAATTCGAGCAAAATAAATTGCCTCGTAATCATCTTCGATGATCAATCCTACTTCCCGTAGGCAAGCGTAGAGAACTACATACTCTAATGGGGTCATTGTGGCACAGAGGGTGTCTACTTAGAAACGTATCATAGCTGAAGTCCTTGGACCCTCTTCTAAAAGAGTGAGAGAGCAAAATTCTGGATTCTATACATGGGCTGCGCCAGTTTCAACGTAGCCACATTTTCGTAATTTTTCAAATTCCCTGAAGACATAAAGGCTGCAAACTTTGTGGTCAAGTGCGGTTGAAGGTTCTTAATATCTAAGAGACCACGGGTTCACACTGCGCACCCACGACTGTCTTGCTCCTTGTATACTCTGTCACAAACGAGGTGGCAAGCGAAGAGTTCAAAGAAGCAGCGCTCCCTCTGCGTCTCTGACATTGTTGGATTACTGTAAGACGTCGCTTACGCAAATACGTAGCATTTCTTACCGTGATCCAAAAGCAGGATTCGACGAGTATTTCACATTCTCCCTGCCACGTAGAGAAGATTCTCTGTATCGAGAGTGAGTATCACGAGCATGTGGAGCGAAAGGAATGCAAAAGAGTAATGAAGTATGTGAAAAAGAAGTGAGAACGTGGAAAGCTCGTCGAATCCTGTTTTTTGATTACGGCAAGACATGCTACGTATTTGCGTACCATAATTCAAAGATGTCAGAGACGCAGAGGGAGCGCTGCTTCTTTGGACTCTTCGCTTGCCATATCGTTTGGGACAGGATATACCACGTGTACACACGCCAGGGCTGTGCGTAACTGGATTTTGTAATTTCGTAAATCGTAAATCGTAATTTGTAACTAATAATTAGTAGTAAGCTCACACATACACCAAACCGCATTCGATGTGGAAACACCTAAGCATTTCAGATGAGGTGTTTCTATATCGGAAAAGGTTTGAGATTGTGTTTCAAAATAACACTGTCTTGAGAAGTACATGAAAAAAATCAGTATACATACTTGGGATACGAACGACTTCAATAGACAAAATTGAAACACCAAGCTTAGTCAAATACAAAACCTGTGCCATGATTTGCAGAACTTTAAAATACGAAAACATAGAGAATCACCTCCTTACCAAACACTGCTCATTGGGAGCCAAAGAGAGCAACACTTTGATGACAGAAATTTGCGTTTCGACGGTTTTAGTCTCAATCTCTCAAGGGAAGGCTAGTTGTGCAAGGTGACCATACCAAAGGGTTATACATGCTACTGCAAACCTTTTTGACGCAGAAATCAAGTCTGCCCACCACATTTGTGAAGCGTCACTCTGAACGGAGTTGTATGCGTTCCTCCTCATAAACATAGGTTTGTTGTGGTGAAAACAACAGTGGTTTTTTCAGAGTTCTGGATTGCAAAAATGTGAAGGTTCTCTATAAATTCTTAATTTCGAAAATAAACTATTTTGCCATGTTTTTTTTGCTTTTAGAATTTGCTTGAATTCTCAATTTCAAAAACATTTAATAATCTTTTTGGAAAGTTGAAACTCTGCTGCCACACTTTTTTGTTAAATTGTTCTGAGCTGATACTGTTGACGTTGACTGCAGCTCTGCACGAGGTGTTATCAGGCTTTATTTGACGTTTCGACGGTTTCGCCTTCTTCATATTCTGGAAGAGCCAAATCCAGTTATGGAAATACACGATCAAACACCGTAGCGGTTGACTTTCTTCAGAAACTCGACTCCCAAATTTCCAAACTTATAAAATATCAGTTTGGAATTTTCGGATTCTAAATCCCGTAGAGTTTACCGTAGCGTTTGATCGTGTATTTTCACAACTGAATTTGGCTCTTTCAGATTCTGAAAAAGGCGATACCGTCGAAACGTCAGTCGAACAAAACCTTATACCACCTCCTGCAAAGCTGCAGTCAACATCAACAATATTGTCCTAATGCCGAGGTTCAACGAGTGTCGGTAACCGTTTGGAACTGACTCTCAAATTCACCACTTTTCCTCTCGTAGGTAATTGCCTTCGGGGATGTACATCTGCCCGAAGTTGTTTCGGGAATCCCCGTGAAATTCTTTGTCGAATAGTGTTTTCAGGTCAGAAAAATCTTTTTCCCGATCCTTCAGCAAAATTCAATTCTTCGAATACCAGTTTTTTGTTTGTAACTTTTGAACCGCCGAAGGTGGATGCATGGTGAAGGTTGATTTCGAAATCGCCGTGAAAGACTGCAAGGAAATGTGTTGTGAGTTCCAACATTTATTTGCTCCGTAAGACAGCCAGGTATTTAGGCATCTTTCATAGTTCTCACCGCAAGCGCGGCACGCGCGTCTTGCGCGGTGGACTATGAAAGTTCTTACCGCGCGGCACGCCCGGGACGCGCGATAAGAACTTTCATAGTCCACCAGCACCGCCATAGCGGCGCCGCTCAAACCGCCGTGGCGGTTTTACCGTTTCAATCAATACTTGCTTCTCGACTTGAGTCCACTTCAACATGAATAAATCTGGGACCACCCTGCGCTACCGCATACGCAAATGGAAGCAATGAATCGCTGTGCATGTCGCAGTTGAAGCCCGACTTTTGCCCGCACCGCCATGGCGGTGCCGCCGGAGAGATAGTGGCTTAACGTTCGTGCCGCGCAGTGAAAAGTTTCATAGTCCACAGTTCGTCCCGCGCGTGCCGCGCTTGCGGTGAGGACTATGAAAGATGCCTTAGAGTCGAACCTCATATTTAATTTCTACATCGGGCTGGAATTTCTGTCCGCAGTTGCAGACGACCGCTTCTGCAGCCGGCAGCTTTGGAACTCGTACTCCCTGCATTATTCTGCTCGCACGACGTGTTGCAACAGCGGTTGTATCCAACTGCGCACCGAAATTTCGCTCTGATATACACTAGCTCCACCAAATGTGTGCGTCTCCCGTGTTCATCACGGGGGTGGTCACTGACAGAAGCGGAGCGGTCGGTCACACTTGAATCTCGTTATCAACATTTATATTTCGGCATGTCCGACCTACAGCTGACTACGCCCGGCTGTGGGAATGCGAGAGTAAGGTTGCACCAAAATTGAAATCTGGAAGAATAATCAAATATCGGGAATGTGAAAGATGTGATGAATTGATCTCTACCCTAAAAAAACTTGCACTGTTCCCTCAACCACATTTTCACGATTTGCTACGGTTTGTTACGATTTGTTACGATTCGTTACGATTTTGGGCCAAGATTTCGTAAATCGTAAATCGTAAAAAAATTGCCGAAAACGCCCGTAATTCGTAATTCGTAATTACGCACAGCCCTGACACACACCACGCCATGAAAGCGGTTTTTCGGTTTTACTTCGAGAAAACGGATTCCTTTTAATTATTGCAAGAATATCCAAACCTGAAACAACTTGCGTAACTGGTATACAGATATTAGGTACCGTATAACTTCTTTTGACATAATCATTTACAGTGAAATTTCAGTTTAAAAACTGGCTGAACTGATTGGCCGCGGAACGCGCTGGTCCGTTACGGATATTGACCGTGGCGATCTCCTGAGTGTTGGAGGATTTTTTCACTTTTCATTTCCAAGTTTGAAGCTTGGAGGCCGTTAGGGAAACGAAAAAAGTGGCACGAGCGGAGCTATTTTGAGAGCTGATCTGGATCAAAAACGGATTTCGGCAATTCGCCCTCGCTTTCTTTAAAGGCAGCAGACACGCTCAAAAATGGTATCGATTTTATGACATAAATCAAAGGTCTGGAGCTGGTTGTATATGGGACCGACAAAAAAAAAGAACGAAAACTGTGTGCAAATAGAGGAATAACGGTTTTCTTGTTATCGGGTGAAAGTGGACGAGTTTTACGGCGCACGGCTGAAACAGCGAATATTAGCAACAAAACGGTTCAGATAGAGAAGCCGATCTACTCTTACAGCCTGTACTGGAACGTTAACCTCGTTGGAAACATCAAAAACCAGCCAAAGGGACCGTATTAGTACTATCAATCTGGACGAGTTTGTATTTTGGGGCGGGGTTGCAGAAATTTTTCGATTTTCATTGCTGAAATTCAGTAGTTTTGACTCGTTTTTTGACGCATCCAACGGGGTGAGCGGTCTACTAGGAGCCATGCGACTTCAGAAACGTAGTTATCTCAACAACTTTTTGGAGCGTGTCTGCTGCCTTTAAACGCAGTGTTCACGATAAACTTCGATTCTGAGATTAATCGCTAAATCGAATGTTTGGCCAATGGGTGGAACCAAAATGACGAAGAATTTGAGAAAAACGCCCCAGAAGGGCACGAAATCCTTTACTCTCACCCCACCTCTTTACTCTCACTGGACCTGTTCGTTGTGACAACGAAGTCGTTTGTGAAACCGCCTTTTGGAATTCGCTACTCTCTGTTGCTCTGTTCTTTCCTTCGGACCCTCACCAATACTGTTTTGCCTAAAATATTCTCCCATTTTTGATTAAGCCCATTTTTTACCATTGACAACCATCATGACCATGTTCATTCAATCAGACAACTAGTCCAGTCCTGCGACTGATGTCACTGAAATATGACGTTTTAGTGCGTTCCAAGCCGTTTCTTCAGAATTTTAGTAACACTCGGTAGCCAACGCATTGTTTTGAGTGGAAACCCCGGGAACGAAAATCATCGTGAACACTGCCTTTAATTAAAGGCAGTGGTCGCGATCAGATGTGCTTGTCTTCTTTTTCTCTCTAAACCCTCTTCTGAGTCTGGAAAAGTAGGACCTATGAGAGCAAATTGCGAAAAAAACCGCTGTTCCGGGCCAATTTTCAACCCTGAACTTTCTTGTCTTTTGATGGTGGACGAGCCCACCCCACATCATCGGCATCGATGATCTCTAGTATCAAGAACATCATCTGGCTTGAAATTGAAATTCAATCAATGAACCTTCGGATTTATGTACTCATCTAGTCAAAAACATGACCGAAGTGCTTGCTTTCTTTGTTCAACTGTTTTTATTAGGTAAATTTGCATTTATTTCGTCCTCTGAATGTCGATGATTTTTGACTGCTCGGCATGAGACTGCGATCTCTTTGAGCGGCGCTGTGCATGTGCGCACGAACTGACATCTTTGGGCCTTAGAAACTCTAATTCTAGCCCGTTTTTCACCGCGTAACCTTCATAGGTTTTCAACTGTTTTCCACCTAAGTTGATTTTTGTAGTTTTTTCGATAACGTTTTTCATCGTGAGCAGTGCCTTTAAATAGAGGGTCCAAGTGCTTCAGCTATGATACACATTCAAGCAGGTGCTCTCTGCAACAAAACGACCATCTTAGACCAGTTGTTTCAAAAACCATTTCGCCCTTCGAAACTCTTTTTTTGAGAGAGGGGTTTGATGAAAAGAACAGACTATACAAGTCAACTAGCGACGTTCGTATGTAAGCGCGGTAAAATTAGAAGGCTCTGTCACCACTTTTATGCAGCCAAATGTCCAAGCCAGTGTTCTTATCCTCCCAGACAAGTCTGATACTGATTTTCGTAAATCATGGCGGGATAGCAAGGTTGGTTCGCCTGGATCGTACCCTCGGCCGTGTATGGCGAGTGAAGCGCCTCCTGCCATCGCGCTACTCGCGCACGAATCAACTCCAGCAATTGAGATATTTGTAGGCTTTTCCTCAAATCTTGTCTGGTCCATGAACGGGGCGCAGCGATAGATCCCCATTCGCTAGCGAAACCGCGCTAACGGTGGTGTGGCGATTGCCCCACGACCGCCGGAAGTCATCGCGCCGGATCCATTCGGCGTATACATAAACGATGTTTTTAATCCATGAATTGAAGTCCTAACAAGCTCGTCGCGGTTTCTCTTTTTTCGGACGCGGACCTTCAAGACCGCAATTGCAAATTGCACTGATTCGTAATACCTTACATGAGGAGAATTTTTTAGCACAAAGTACGAGAGTTTAGCTTAGTAGAAGTACCTTTTATGAGAAGTATTTTTAGCACAAAATATAGGAGTTTAGTTTGGTAGAAGTACCTCACAATAGTATTTTTTTCGTAATTTCCTAACACGGTGACAACATAGATGGAGAGAAAAGAAGGATGAGCGGAAATTCTTACTTAGCGGGTTCGTCATACAGTCGATCGATGATCATACACTGCGTATCATAAAGGTAGGACACCCCCTGAATTTGTCGGTCTCGTATTTGTTGAGCAAGATAGATCTCTTTCGTCAATACTACTGTGATCAGAATCTTTATGTGAAATAACCCCAGTATACCTCTTTTGGGTTAGATCGAATGTTTGTGCACTTTTCTAGAATAAATTTATGTTTTAAATCGCGTATCAAAAAGATAGGACACACCTGGGTTAAATCGGATTTCTCGTCCGATAAAATTGTGTGATGCCAAATCTAATGACCGATAGACCTTCCTCGCACCTTTACTTCAACAAATACTTGATTACTTATCCTGTCGACCAAACTGATCTGCCTTCGCAGGTCGATCTCGCTCCATTTCTCGGTTATCGCCTGTTGGAGCGCGGAAATCGAGACATATCGCCGGCCATTGGCTCAGACCTGACAAACCTAAATGTCCCAGAGATTCTTCATTTTGTTGAGACCAGACTGCAGAGTAGCCACTCAGGACAAGATAGTTATTGCCGAGCAAAGAAGCCGACCTCAGACGTGCTCACGTGAACCTTCTGGTTGTCCGGCTCAAAACTGCAACTTTGTCCCCCGAAAACGTGGGCAAATGAAGGTAGGTTTTATTCTAATATCCTCTGGTACTTACTGAAGATCATCCGACTGCTGGCGAACGCAAGCTGTAGACGTCCTTGAGGGGTAAATGCTCTGACGGATTATGGGAGATCTACCTTCGGAAATCTGATGGCTTAATTGAACAGCACCTACCCTGGAATTGCTTTAGTAGCACTTCCGATCATTAGGCCTATTGAAAAAAATCTCGTTTCCAAAATAAACCATCGCCTATACACAAATAGTCGGGGTAGCTGTCCACTTTAGTCATCGGAACTGCGGTCACAGATCTCCCATAATCTGTCAGAGCATTTGCCAGTCAAGGACGTCTACAGCTTGCGTTCGCCAGCCGTCGGATGATCTCCAGTAAGTACCAGAGGATATCGGAGTAACACCTACTTTTATTCGCCCACGTTTTCGGGCGACAAAGTTGCAGTTTCTAGCCGGTCAACCAGAAGGTTCACGAGAGCAGGTCTGAGGTCGGCTTCTTTGCTCGGCAATAACTATCTTGTCCTGAGTGGCTACTCTACAGTCCTGATCTCTTTGTCAGGTCTGAGCCAATGGCCGGCGATACATATGTCTCGATTTCCGCGCTTCAACAGGCGATAACCGAGAAATGGAGCAAGATCGACCTGAGAAGGCAGATCAGTTTAGTCGAAAGTATACTTAATCGAGTATTTGTTGCAGTAAAGGTGCGGAGAAGACCTATCGACCATTAGATTTGGGATCACACAATTCTATCGGACGAGAAATCCGATTTAACCCAGGTGTGTCCTATCTTTTTGATACGCGATTTAAAACATAAATTTATTCTAGAAAAGTGCACAAACATTCGATCTAACCCAAAAGAGGTATACGGGGGTTATTTCACATAAAGATTCTGATCACAGTAGTATTGACGAAAGAGATCTATCTTGCTCAACAAATACGAGACCGACAAATTCAGGGGGTGTCTTACCTTTATGATACGCACTGTATATTACGTGACATATTAACGTAAGGAGCAGTTCATTACTGCTTTCTGTAGAGGAATTTTTACTACACACACGAGGGCGTCTGGATTTGCGTATTCTCGGAATCACATGATGCACACTATGGGTGTCAAAAACACGTGGAAATTCAGACTTTGAGCGTATTTCAATTCTTATGCCTTCGAACAATAGACCGTTACACACACATGCGAATTTTTCAAGCTACTATGTTCTTATTTTACTGAAAATATCCTCAATGTAACTAAGCAAGGAATGAAATGCTCTGACGTCAACTTGAGAGTAATAACTGTCGTTATATGAAGTACATTAATCAATGGGCTGCGAAAACCAACATGTAACAGAGAACACAAATTGAAAAGTGGACGCAATTCCGTATTCCTAGTAATCGGTGAGAAAGTCTGGGAAAGCATTTGTGTACTGGAAACATTGAGATGATTTCAGAGAAACCTCTGTAGTTCCATGGAGTAGTCAAAGGCTTGGGAAAGTATCTTATAAACATGAGAAAACATCTCACAAGTCTCATGAAACTTATGAATATGAGAATTACATGTACATAGTAGGTGTTCCCATGGAACCTCATCACCTAAAGGAGGGATGTTCAAGGAACCAAGGGCTACTTGTTGTAGAGCAATTTAAAGAGTTCGGTCGCCGTGCGATGCGATATCATGATAATCAGGCACAGAGATTGTGATCGCTTCAAATGACGATCCGTATTTGAAGTATGCTCTCGCAGTGATGTGCGGTGGAAGTGTAAAAAGAACCCGAATGACGTTGAGATCTCAAAGGTTCCTTTCTTGTTATTTTGATTAAGTTAACTCTATAAGGACGGAAACCGTAGAACGAATGATCTTTACTTCTATGAAGCTATGTACGTGTCCTAAAAGGGATTTCCAATAGCCCTACAGTACCGCGCATATTTTCTGCAAAAACGGCGTTTTGCGGCGTTTTTTGCGCGCACAAAGCGCCGCTTTGTCATAACTCGCTTCAGAGTGGTCCAAAATCAATTTTGAAGATAGTTTTGGATTTCCCTCAACGAGAGGATTCTAACGGTATATAGAAGTATGACCTTTTATGAAAATTGTCAGACTTTATTCTAGAAAAAACGTTTTTTCAGCCCAATTTTTTCAATTTTTTGGATTTTACCGTGTAAAACATGCCATGACGGATGTGTGAAATGGGAAATAGAGAGCTCTCAAATTTATTCCAACTAGGATTATACATGTCATTCCGTGGGGACATTTTTATACGCGCTTTCAGAGCCCACTATGACTGGACCTCCATAACCCCAATTCTTGAAAGAATTATAACTTTTGTAAAATATGCTTGCTAGGGTTTATGAAGTATTCAATGAACTCCTCTCCTCACGGAGCATCCGAGCGGTGACAAGCATCCGACTACCGCTGCGAATTCAGACAGATGTTTTGGAAAACCTCGAATTTTCAGCTGTTCGTTGCGAAACTTTCATCGTTCTCAGCGTTATTACATTTGTATTCGCCTTTATAAAGTTCGAGGTAAGCAAATCAGGTGAATTGTGATGACTCTACTTGCAAGCGAACCCTTGTAGAGCGAAAGACGCTCCTATCAATATTTTTCTGTACCATAACAGCTTTGATAGCTGCATTTAGTGATTTACCCGTTTTTAAGCTTCCATTTTTCAGTACTCAGCCGAGTGAAGAAATCCAAATTGTTAGGCTTTTTTGAACGCTGGGCTACCTTTCGATTACATAATTCCGTCCTGCATTCTGATTAAACATCGCAGCTTCTCCGAACCTCCAAGTTTCCGACTCTGAAGTTCTCACCAGCCACCTTTGCCAAGGGCCATGTTCAGAGGACCCTCGCGCCCGTTCCAAACGTCCTCAGCCGCAGTCGTCTCTCTGTCGTCAGCTAGCCTAAAAGCAGTTCTGGAAACGACCATCACTTCCCCTCAGCGCGCATCCGCAAAAGAGACGCCCCCGCAAATACACTCCTCGCCACACATTGCACGAAAACACGTTCGAAATCGCTCACTTTACAACACCCCAACAACTTCATCCCTTGGAAATCGGTCAGAATACCTCTTAAACAATGCCTTATCCAATTTTCAGGTCATTCCGTGTCCATCTCGATAGTCGCCATCTTCAATGTCTCTTCCCACTTTTGTATGCCGCCTTCAAAAAGTTCTCCTCCGCAGCGTGTAAAACATTAAACCTTTTTGGACCACATCCTTGGTGATATCAGATTAGTCATAACTTTAGTCATTCTCTAGCCCACGACATCACTGTGATGCCATTTTTTACCAAACTTAACCCAGTTTTCGCAGCACCACTTTTCTCAGAATCTAGCGAAACCCTTACTTTGAAGTCCCGAATCTACATTGAAAATGATAACTTCTCAGGAACATCAGTGCAGTATGTATTAAGCATTGGTTTTTGCATAATGTTTCAATGTCAGTCGTTCAGCTATGCAAAAACTCGCGTTGTGCGCCGCCGAACACCCTTTCTCGATTTGTTTAGTAGTCAAAAGTGGCGACCTCCAATGTTAGAGCTCTGCCTGTGCGTAAGCCATTGGGCAGCGTCCATACGTTGCAGAAGCGAGCGATGAGGCAAAATCAATTGTCATCGAAGGCACACGATTTGCTAGAAGCTCACGCACGCTTTGGCTCGCTAACGCCCAGCCTCCCTTGCTCACGCCTTCTTCGAAAGAGATGTAGTAAGTTTTATGCTTATAGCTTCATTCCTAAAGTACAAAGTTTTGAACCTTGTTCAAAACAATGCTCTCATTTCTCCTAGACCACTACATACGGCTGTCACAAACCATGGTTAATTAGCTGCCAATGAGTCGAGTCGAGTGATTGATCAACAGGTCAAAAGTCAACAATCGAATCAACGCGAGGCAGGAAATGACTGTCGGTGTCTCTCATGTTATCGGGCACCCATCAGCGTTGGGGAGCGCTGAAGAGCGCACTGAAGGAAAGTAGTCATTAGTGACGATTTTGCAGCTCTCCCCTACACTCAAAAACTAACAAATAGAAAGGAGAGCAACATCGAAGAGAGAGCAAGGTCTTCTCCGAAGAATCTTCCTAGGGTTTCCTCACACCTAATGGCTAACGTGCTGGCAGAGCTCAAACATTGGAGGTCGCCACTTTTTAACTACTAAAAAAGGCTCGAAAGGGTGTTCGGCGGGGCACAACGCGAGTTTTTGCATAGCTGAACGACTGAGATTGGAACAATATGTGAAAAGCAATGCTGACTACATACTGCACTGATGCTCCTGGGAAGTTATCACTTATAATGTAGATTCGGGACTTCAAAGTTAGGGTTTCGCTAGATTCTGAGCACAGTGGTGCTGCGAAAACTGGGTTAAGT
Organism: Aplectana chamaeleonis; assembly: GCA_029168955.1. Classification (NCBI taxonomy): domain Eukaryota; kingdom Metazoa; phylum Nematoda; class Chromadorea; order Rhabditida; family Cosmocercidae; genus Aplectana; species Aplectana chamaeleonis. Next base: position 155,386 of record JAPDOI010001057.1, on the reverse strand, counting down.
TCGATCACAAATGGCATCACAGTGATGTCGTGGGCTGGAGAATGAGTAAAGTTATGATTTATCTGATATCACCAAGGATGTGGTCCAAAAAGGTTTAATGTTTTACACGCTGCGGAGGAGAACTTATTGAAGGCGGAATACAAAAGTGGTAAGCGACATTGAAGATGGCGACTATCGAGATGGGCACGGAATGACCTGAAAATCGGATAAGGCATTGTTTAAGAGGTATTCTGACCGATTTCCAAGAGATGAAGTTGTTGGGGTGCTCTACAGTGAGCGATTTGAAAGTGTTTCCGTGCAATGTGTGGCGAGGAGTGTATTTGCGGGGGGCGTATCACTTTTGTGGAGAGCTGAGGGGGAGTGAGGGCCGTTTCCAGAACTGTTTTTGGGCGAGCCTACGACAGTGAGACGACTGCGGCTAAGGACGTCTGGAAGTGGCGAGAGGGTCCTCTGAACATGGCCCTTTCCAAAGGTCGCTAGTGAGACGTTCGCGAAGTGGTACTATTGGGGTTCAAAAATTCTGGGGATCTTGCTTGAGAGGGGAAAGCGAACACAGATGTGAAAAGATAAAAGAGCATTGTGTAGGCCAACGCAGGCGGAGCCGGGTAGGATGCCGGGCGGCTGAAAAAATGGGGGTCTAAAAAGGAGAAAAATCGCGAAAATGTGTCATGGGTGGTTGAAAGGGACTAAAATTTTGAGTGAAACAAGGCCGTGTTAAGGTTCAAAAGTGTCGTAGTATATCGTAGATGCAGATTCGGTTGTGGAAGAGTTCCATTTTTGTCCGTCGCCCCCCCATCGCCTGGCTGGGCGAGGGTGAGCTGCGGCAGTGCGGTGGGGCCGTGGAAAGTCGAAGTTGGCGACTTTCGATATACGTGCGAAATGACGTGAAATTCGGATAAGACGTTCTCAAAAAGGTATTCGGGCCCAGTTCCGAGGATTGAAGTTGTTGGGGTGCTCTACGGAGAGCGATCTTGGGAGCGCTTCCGTGCAATGTGTGGCGAGGAGTGTATTTGCGGGGGCGTATCTCTTTTGCGGAGGGGCGCTGTGGGGGAGCGAGGGCCGTCTTCAGAACTGTTTTTAGACTAGCTTACGACAGTGAGACGATTGCGGCTGAGGACGTCTGGAAGTGGCGAGAGGGTCCTCTGAACATGGCCCTTGGCAAAGGTCGCTGGTGAGAACTTCAGACTTTCGAGGAAACTTTTGAGGTTCGGAGAAACTGCGATGTTTAATCAGAATGCAGGAAGGAAGTTGGTAATCAGATGGTAGCTCAGCGTTCAAAAAGGCCTAGCAATTTGGATTTTGTCACTCGGCTGAGGACTGAAAAGTGGAAGCTTAAAAACGGGTAAATCACTAAATGCAGCTTTCAAAGCTGTTATAGTACAGAAAACATGGATAGAAGCGTCTTTAGCTCTACAAGGGTTTGCTTACAAGTAGAGTCAACACATTTCGTCTGATTTGCTTACCTCGAAATTCATAAAGGCGAATACAATTGTAATAACGCTGAGAACGATGAAAGTTTCGCAACGAACAGCTGAAAATTCAAGGTTTTCCAAAACATCTGTCTGAATTCGCAGCGGTAGTCGGATGCTTGTCACCGCTCGGATGCTCCGTGAGGAGAGGAGTTCATTGAATACTTCATAAACCCTAGCAAGCATATTTTACAAAAGTTATAATTCTTTCAAGAATTGGGGTTATGGAGGTCCAGTCATAGTGGGCTCTGAAAGCGCGTATAAAAATGTCCCCACATAATGAAATGTATAATCCTAGTTAGAATAAATCTGAGAGCTTCCTATTTTCCATTTCGCACATCCGTCATGGCGTGTTTTACACGGGAAAATCCAAAAAATTGAAAAAATTGGGTTGAAAATTTCTTTTTCCTAGAATAAAGTCTGACAATTTTCATAAAAGGTCATAATTCTATATACCGTTAGAATCCCCCCATTCAGAGAAATCCAAAAATATCTTAAAAATTGATTTCAGTCCACTCTGAAGCGAGTTATGACAAAGCGGCGCTTTGTGCGCGCAAAAAACGCCGCAAAACGCCGTTTTTGCAGAAAATATGCGCGGTACTGTATTTTAGGCTCCAGGTAATGGATTAGCCATTTTAACAAAGCGACAATTATTTACTAACGTAAGCATTGATAGAAATAGAGTCACTGAATACTAATAATAAAACATGCTGTTGCTTCCTATGAGCGAAATTGTCTTTCTACGAATTTCGGAGTATATGTTTCTTTTAATAAGTGTGTTCTAAGAAATTTTCAAAAATCGGGAAAAATTTCGAGCCAATTCAGCAAATTTTTTTCATAGTACTCTGATCAACGATCTTTCTTCAAAAACGCTTTATTATTATTTTTTCATAGTTCATTATTTTCTCGTGGGTTCCGGTTAGCATGCACGCGGCGACGCTTTCACGCGCTTTTGGCGCTCTTTTTCAATAATTCGCTTCAAACTAATTTTTACGGAGTCAGAAATAAGATTAGGATTTTTTTGGCAAGGAGGCAATCCAACGATATAATGATTGTTCGAATTTGATTCTGAAATTTTTCTGGCGAAATTCCTTTGTGCTATTTGTTATGCAGATACAGCCTGCAGCTGCACAGCGCTACGTGCGTTGTACACCGGAAATCAAAATTGAAACTTTTTGCGTAAATCAAGTCCTAGCAAGCATAATACTGTTAGATGGCCCTCTCTGTCTGGACTGATTGCATCTTTCCATGTCGGAAATAAACGAATTTCGAAGAAGGATTTGTGCTGAAATCCCGAGAGAGCGCCGCAAGCATGCATTCCGACCAAACCTGCGAGCGTTATTGGACGTCATGGACGACTCTCTACAATACACGTAAACACGTATTGAATTAATACGCACGTAAAGACGGTTATAAAATACGTAGCAACGTATTATTAGTATTAAAATTGACGTATTATTGATACATCCGAACATGTACACTCTGTTTATCTTGCATTGCACAAAACACGGCCCGCCAATAGTCCTCTAATTGGCCCGTTAGTACCGTAGTGTACGTCCACGACGCGTTCTCGGCAGACACGGGTGGCAGGGTGGGTGGCCGAGTGACGGCATTGACGAATCGATTGCTCTGCACACCAGGTGCACACCCGGGTCTGCCGAGAACGCGTCGTGGACGTACACTACGGTACTAGCGGGCCAATTAGAGGACTATTGGCGGACCGTGTTTTGTGCAATTCAAGATAAACAGAGTATAGTTTAACTCACACCTATTTTTGTTATCCTCCCAAAGATTATCAAATAACAAACCTTAGCTGACGGGCTTTACTGTCTGTGGATAAATATCAGAAAATCAAAAATTCAGGAGAAGACTATGTACAGAAATATCCGGAAATCGTGATAAGGTCTTTGTGCACATTAATGTGCAGGGTGTCACTCAAGTGCCAAAGCTCACGTAGTATCCGAAATTTCTTTACCTACGGCCTCCAGGGTGGTTACGTCAACGACTATCTTGTGAATAGTATGAGCATTAAGTACCGTTTAACTGGGATCACTTGCGAAGCTACGGTGCTTGAAAACGTCTTCTCGCTGTTGTCCCTTGTTACGACCCTAATCAATTCTGCGGGACCAACATTCCTACTGTTTTCGGAATTTCCCGATGACATATAGGCGAGAAACTTAGTGGTCACATTCACATTATCGCAGTTTTAGATTTCTCATCAATTGGACAATCGATTTTTGAAAAAAGTTAGCCGATTGTTCATTGATTATCACAAATTCTACTGTAGTGTTTGCTGTCGTTTCGAACTTGCCGCATTGAGGATACTAGGAAAACAATCCGGATGTTGGTACGATTCGCGCCACTACGACATGCTTTCAAGGTGTTTTGATGTTGAGCACCTTGCACTTAAAGGCAGTGTTCACGATGAAAAAAGTTTTCGAAATTCCACAAGGATTGGGTAGTGGAGGGACACTCTGTAACGTAAACGTCGAAAGAACGCATGAAAACGAGCCAGGAAGAGCCCCAAAAGAGCCCGAAGTTGCAACTTCGAGCGCATTGAAAACCCCAAAAGCGCAGCACACGCCCACCGACGTGAACAAATGAATGCTCGAGATCGTGAGATGAGCGATGATTTTCAATCATTAGCCCCGTTCTTCCCTTCATTCTCAGCTTCTCTCTTTACTCAGGTCAGCTCACATAGATCGGCTGCAAAAGACGGAAGTTACAAGCCTCGGACAACTCGTCCACCATGTTTCCATAGATCAATCTTTGAGGGACCATACCTGCGTTCACAGACGGTCTTGTATGATTTCAGAGACACCGTTGGAATCAGCATGGGGCCGTTTTCAAGATAGGTGGAAAAACAGAAAAACCATTTTCATCGTGAACACTGCCTTTAAGTGAGAACACGCCTTTAAGCAGACACTTTTTTGGTATAAATTGACCATATTGAAGGGGCTTTTCGTATGCTGAAAGAAAAAATAACTACCCTCGAAGCCGGCTAGGCAACGATTCCCGTAAGAGATTATTGGGTACGGAGGCACATCGGTAGGGAGGGTTCTCAAAAAAGCGATGAGAGTTGTAGAGGAGCTCATGCAATACCGGCTATAAGTTCTGTCCGTAAGCGCATTGGCCACACGAAATCGCGCTTAAAACACCGTTTTCGTTCACAGTGGGTACTTTCCGAACCTGAAAAAAAAACAATCCGGTTCTTTCCTACGAGGTAATTCCGATTATAAATTCAGACTTGAGAAAAACTCAAGTCTTCAGTATATGACGGTGCGACGGGCTCAGAAACTCTGTACAAGTATTTTATGCAAACCCGAGGATGGACGAGATTTGAGGGTTCAGTTCGATTTCTAATGTGACATTTTTGAAAGGCTTCTAGCCCGAAAAGATTTCAGAAGAATTACACTTCATGCATATTTTACACTTCATGCGAATTACACTGCATGCATAATTAGATCGGCAGCTGCGGGGCCTAGTGCAACCCTAACGTTGGAAAGACTAACAAAAACTAGCTCGGTACGGTCCCCTACGGCCCCAAAGTTGGATATCCGTCAGCTCGTCACACCCAGATGCATTTTCTACGCCCACCGACGTGAAAAAATGAATGCTCGAGATTGTGAGATGAGCAGTGGTTTCCGATCAATAGCCCCCTTTATTCCCAACTTCTCCATTTACTCAGATCAGCTCGCATACATTGGCTGCATAAGACGGAAGTTACAAGGCTCGGACAACTCGTTTACCATGCTTCCCTAGCTCAATTTTTGAGGGACCATAACTCCGTTCCTAGAAGGTCTTGAACGATTCCAAAAACATCATTGGAATCAGCATGGGACCGTCTTCAAGACAGTTGGAAAAGCAGAAAAACGATTCTTTTCGTGAACACTGCCTTTAAGGGGACGGGTCCGTGGTTGACACATAAATATCGCTTATTTGTAGGAACAGAGCTCTCGCACTTGGCAACTATTATACAGGAGGGGTCTACTACACAATTACATGTATGTTAGTATAAAAATTCATATGTGAGGGTGTACTTTGTCTTTGAATCAGCGTGAAGCGTGTTGAGCCAGGGCAGAAGCCAATGTAAGAATGGTGAGCAACACGGTCTCAGGCAAACCATCGCTCCGAGCGGGACCGGCTCCTCCCAATTATGACGTCATCGCCCGGACAGCGGCCGAGGGGCCAACTGGCACCGCGGTCCCTGTCCGGTGCCAGTTCGCCCCTCGGTCGCTCTCCGGTCGCTCTCGGGGCCACAGCGGTGCCATCGCCAGAGATAGAGAGACGCGGGATTGGCTGTTCTTTGAGTGATAACGTGCGAGCCACGTTATCACTCAAAGAACAACCAATCCTGCGGGTATAAAAGGCGGCTCGCCTCGTGTAGACGGGTAGTTGGCCTTTCGAGGCCACTCTTGAGAGGTGACCTCGGATCACTCTCAGGATGACAATTTTTTGGCGGCCGAGGGGATCCTCCATGGCCCGCGGTGGGGAATGCTTCCTCATTGCGGATCATGCTGGGATGGTATCCTTGTTGCGGCCTGTGGCAGGATTATCCTCCTGACCCACGGGCTGTAACAGGTGCCTTATCCTCTTAACAGGCTTAATCCTCTCCAGAAGAGGCGGAAATAAAGAAAATTTAGCAATTAGGAAATTTTTGAAAATCGCCCGAACAGAGACCGCAGTGCCAGTTGGGACCGAAGATCGCTCCGAGCGATACTGCTGTGGCCCGGAGAGCGGCTGCTGTGGCCCGAGTAGATGGCTAATTTTCGCTCGGAGCGGAGAGGCAGCGCCGCTCGAGTAGCTCTCCGGTACCGCTCGGAGCGATGGTTTGCCTGAGGTATGGGAAAACAGGCGAAGGAGGAATTAGGAAAAGGGCGACGCGACAATGCGGACGATGATCAGAAAGCAGTTTTCGGTATTTGTTGGCGGCAATGATGAGTGTGAAGACCTTCGAAGTACATGTGCGTATGCTTCACCCTCGTGCGCGTCTGACAAGCACTTCAGTTACTTGAGGAGGAAAAAATTCGTCAGAGCAGGACCGCTGTCAAAACAGATACTTGGTGGAGAGGGATGGAATTGGCCGTTTTGTGAAAATCTGACGCCTAGGCGTTCCTCGATGATTAACGGGGCTCTAAGAGCGCAGATGGCCGAATGGACTGTGGTGCCCGGCTGGGAAAGGGATAGACTCTGAAGCGAAAGCAGGCCGTAATTACTCCGATTTCGCCCTAAAAACATTCGGATATATACATTCTTTTGTTGCTCAGAACGCATGCGTTTTTCTTAGACAGTCCAGCTCAACAATGAAGATGACATTCAGGCGTGCGTAAATAGCAAGACCACGTCATGAGAGATAAAAAGTTGTCTAGGTTACAGGCCAACAAGAGCAGAAACCATAATATTGCAACGTTTTCGTTTTAATGAGTAGGGAGCTCTAAGATGGACTGTCTGGCTGGGCTGCGACGTACAGGGTATCGCCGCGGAACAGGTGGTGGTGAAGTTGGGGCTAACACACCGAACATATGATAGATTTCTGGCGCTTCGCCAAGCTTCGGTAATCGGACGACCAGCTGATGCTTGAGGTGGTCACATTCTAGGGGGGAGGCGAGTGCCGAACAATACATCCCGTATTGAATTTGGGGGAGCAACGGCTCTGTACTCTGTGAAGGCTCTACTCTTTCCGATATGTGCTGCCACTCTGCTCAAATACCCAATGAGGGTTAGTTATGACAGTTCATGGGGCAAAACCCGATATATTATAGCGACATTCTCTCATTGGTCGTTGTTGCAAGTGAACGCTGTCAAGTGAGTCAGGCAGCGACTGCGCTTTGTTGGAAACATCTGGGAATAAATCAGTTCCCTTGCAAAAAAAAGGAACCATAATGACACAGATGTAAAATTATGAGGGATTTGCGGAGGAACCGGAAGCACATGCCATCAGGAAGTGCATGTATATATCTATAGGCATGGTTATACGGAACATTGTCAGAACATAAATTGGCATAGATGATGACGGTGTCGGAAGTAGGCCCCTGTGTTTTCCACTCAAGGCCAGCTCCAAGTTGGTTATAGGCTGTTTTCTGATCGCTTGATTCCTCCATCAACTATTCGGAAGGGAAAATATAGTGAATGGCAGTCAGGCCTCAGAACAGTAATGAAAGAGGAAAGCTAACTCTCTTGAGCTTCCGAGATTCACCTGCAACTTGGAGATAGAGATCGCGATAGGAGAAACTGACATCCTAAACTTATAAAACCATTGATTAGGTCGCCAATGCAGCTAAAATGAACTAAAATTGGGCGAAAAGGGTGCACAAAAGTGAGGCATGTACTTAAATTAGATGACTATCCGCATCATATTTCATACTTTTGGTTACACAGCTGGGCCAAGTTGCTCAGCAGGTGATGACGATTGTATGGCAATTCTTTGCACTTTCAAGTGTTCCGTAGTCCGCCATGTTAGCCCACATTGAAGTATAACTTTGTGTGGAAAATAACCTGCGCCACTCGAACTTTCGATTTTGGAAGGGTAGAGAAACCTCGTTTGAGTTGGAGCAAAGTCTAAGGTGGGTAATCCAACTAGTCCTGATGTCATCGCGGCCTGGTGGGCCGAGTTCTGCAAGACCCTTTTCATCATCCGTATCCACCGAAAATCGATATGCCAGATATCCACTGACGCGATCGCGGAAAGTGTGAATCTGCCCTTATAAACGTCGATTCTACGGAAACCACCTGACTTTCCCTAACGATATAAGCCAGGATAATACTTCCTGTGATGAGCGACGCGACGAAATGTTGAATATCGAACGAAAATCGATAATCCTGAAATGCAATGTCGCCGTCGCTGATCGCTGTAAGTATGATCCCGGCCATGGACATGCTTTTGTATCGTCAATCACTCGATGGGAGGAAGCTGCTTGGCGGGAAAATTGCGCACGGGAAAACGAAGGGAGGATGGCTATTCATTGCAATTTCGAAAAAAATGTCGAACGGACGAAAATCAAAATTTTTTCGTCCGGAATCTCTTCGAACGAACGAAAAATGAAAAAATTTCGTTCGAAAAAATTTCAATCGAACGAAAAATGAAAAAATTTCGTTCGACGCGTGTACAACTATACTATTCATCGAATGATTTCGCGTCTGTTTGCTGACTGCTGGCTCCCTACCTGAGAGACACTGATGATACAAACTTCAATCGCAACGAATTTCTGGTCCAAAAATCTACTGGTAATCTATGAGGCACAGATTTTTTACAAGCGTTGACGTTTAATCATATACAGGTACCGCAATTCCACATGGAGATCTAAACTGTCAAGAAATATAACCGTATCATTCATTAAACGAATCATTTACTCATGTAAGTCCTCCTACCTTCAAAGGCATGGTACACACAGAAATCTAAATATACTTTTTTCCTGTTTTTGTAAAGCTAGGCCTCTTTAGTGAGCAAAAATGCCGTAAGAGCGCCTGAAAACTTTGTTTTGTAAAAGAAAATTAGTTTGAAAACACTGTAAAAATGGATTTGAAGTTCTCAGGTAAAACTAGTTGTCGAGAATCGGACGAAATGTTGTCCTGCAGGCGTACAAATGCAGGACAACTTTCGCAGACTCTAGAGAATTCTGGACAACTTTTCGCCCAAGACTCGACAATGCCCGACAACTTCTCGACCGATTCCCGACAACTCCTTGCCCGATTCTCGACAGTTAACACACAGTTATAGACAAGTACAACTGTACGTACTTTCCAAAATTTGAAGCTCCTGCCCAACTGATAACAACGTTGAGAGAAGCCCACGTAGATGGTTTCACCCCATCGTGTTTGCCCAATTCCCAACTTGGCTTTTTTCTTCGACGTTCGGCAGAGGCAAACTGTGCATCGCATATGCTATGGGTCTACAAAATCGTTCAACATGGGCCGCTATTGGCCTTGCCCAGCCCCAGTGAGCTATCAGTGCAGTGGTCTTCGGAATAACTCTAAGACGGTGCAAGTTTGAGTAGAGAGTAAATCGACCACGCTGGACTCGAATATCCTACTCTCGTGGCTCTAAGTTTTCAAAATTTCCGACTTCCGGCGGGACCACACCTGAGAAAGGTGTGAGCCATTGTACCGTAGCGGTGTTCAGCTTCCATCTTAGGCGGTGAAAAGTTGTATAAAGGGTAAATCGACCACGCTGGACTCAAATATCCTACTCTCGTGAGCCTTACTTTGCAAAATGTGGACTTCCGGCGGGCCACACCTGCAGCCAGCGGCCAAACCGCTGGCTGCAGGTGTGGACCGGCTGGAAGTCCACATACTGTACGTCAATATAATACTAAACAACCATTGCAAAGTTTAGAGTAGCAAATTTCGGTCAGAACTGAATCATTCGAGATTCATTCGAATTAACAGTTTTAATTCCAAAAGTTGTTCTGATAGTTCTTGGGTAACTTCTCGCATAATATAGTTTAAATCTGAGTGCTGCAACTACCGATCATCGAAAAAAAGATCAGTACTTAAAAGCTCGAAATCTTTCAAAATTCACTAACTTGAAAATCCCATGTTTTGCTGTGTTCGCTATTTTAAGAAGATAAAAATTCCAAAAAACTAGTTTCATATACGAGAAATCGGTGAAATACATTATAATTGATAACCAGTTAGAAGAATGGAGAAAAAAAAAGAAAAAACAACAGAGGTCCCACACGAAAAGAAAAGAACAAAAACAGCAGTCGCAACATTCGAATAATGTGGTGTAAAGATGGTTCTGAAGTGAGGTCCTGAATCCTTGTGGAATTTTTGACATATTTGAAACATATTCTCCATCTCGGAAGGAGTTGTCGAGAAATCTGTCCGAATTCTCGGCAAACACTCGTTCCCCCGAATTCTCGGCAACTCTCTCTGGAATTTTGAACAAATCGGCCGCAATTCTCGACAAATACTGCGAATCTCGGAATTCTCGACAACTTCTATCAACTTTCTGGACAACTTCTCGATTGTCGACCGATTCTCGCCAACTATTCGTCCGATTCTGGACAACTAGTTTCACCTGAGTTTGCGCCAAAACAGCCTTTGAGGTTTTTTTGCATTTGGAGACCTGTCACTGTCATTTTTAGAGTTTCTGCCTAAAGAGTTTGTACCATGATTACTCTCAATGTTTTTAACGGTTGTATCATCATTCTATGAAAAAGTACTAGACGATCGGCCCAGAAGAGCTAGATGATAGAGCCCACATCCATTTCCAGGTGGTCATAACTTCTGAATGGCGCATTTTCAGAGCCTCAAGTTTCGTGGGTGATGTCAGCAGCTATACCGAATTGCTGGATTGTACAGAGAAAATTGAGAGTGATTTTAGGCGCGCACGATGTCTTTAGAAGTTGCGAATATAAGAAAGCGAGAAAGAAAGAAGAACCTATCAAAAAACGAGAGAGAAGCATGAGGTTAGGTCTTTTCCATAAGATGAATGCTGTGCTCAGCAGATCAGGGCGCTGGCTGTGTGCAGAGAGAAATGATTCTCCTGAAAGCCTTACTTAATGAGGAACACATTCTCAGTAACACATTTCGAGTCAAATAGATTTTTGGATGCAGCTCTTTGAACACAGAGAAACCAAATATCATCCATATGAGTTGATTCGTCGACCCATTTTGAGCAAATAAACACAGCGTTCGCTGCAATTTCTGATCCGGATTTCTCATAGTTAACGGAAGTCCTGATACCGACAACAATGTTAGAAAAAACCGCACAAAGAAAGCTGTTGGAAATAAGATTTCAGGATTGGATGCCGCCACTTCCCTCCAGTTGATTTTTCGCATGAGGTGATAACTGCCTGTCAGGCAGGGTCAAACAACCCGTTGGACAAAGTGCGTTCGTTGCAGCGACCCGTCCCCATTCGTGGCCAAGCTTTGCCACCCCTTCCCTAACAATGGCCTGGCTGAATTCAAGGTAGACCCACCCACATTGCTGAAGATTTGAAAGCTCCTGAAAACTGCAATTGCCCAAATAGCAAAAAAGTTTTTTTTGTGGGCGTTCCAGAGTCATATACCTTACTTTTGCGAGCCGTGACTCATAGGTTCGGTAAAATAGACTCAGTAATGAAGTAGAAAAAAGCAAAGCCGCTCATGTAAAGTGAGAAATAGGAAGTGAAAAGCCGGTTTTTTTCCGAATGGCCTTTTCAGCCTTGGGTTTCACTTTTAGAAGGTGGTGATCTTCTACCTCATGTGAAAAGAGTGAGGTGAGAAATCTCAGAAAAAAATTTTCGAGGGAAAAAAAATCTCGAAAAACTCTGCCTTCTAACTTCGTTTGGCACAACAACATCAACCCCAAGCCCTTAGCAAGAGCACTTGGAGACTCTTTTACGGAAGGGTTGCTCGCTGATCAAAAATGGTTTAAGAAGCTAGGCAGGGGCAAAATGTCTGGGGCTCTCTTTTAACTGAACCTAAACACTTTCATAAAACGGTAACTAACGGTCCCATTTCCGAGTTCAAATTATAACGGGTAGAAGAAAACTTTTCTACATACTTCCTCATTTGTTTTCAGGGATGAAGGTAAAAAAAAGAAGATAGACGAAAATCTAAAAAAAACATATTCACTCCTCAAAAGTCATTAGAATGCTATAGAAGAACGAATCAGTCGTAAGGTGGGATGAGAGAGTGAAAAACATGAACAACGGCGTCTAAAATGAAGTCCCGCAGACATCGGAATCTCCATAATCTCATGGGACCTCCGCTAAACAGCGTGACATTTGATGAGCTCCTGCTTCTCCATTGTTTTTCCTGCTTGGTTTGCTTCCTCGACAAATTTGGTGTCGGTCTAGGTTCCCAGCAAATTCATGCATTTCCAGAGGTCAATTTCCAGGAAATAGAAAACTCGAAAGACATGAAAAATTGTTTCGAATTTAGCTCCTTGAACGTTTGAACCTCACGCTTCTACGGAGGGTACATATAAACTTGTTGAAAAGGGGCAGTAAACAAGGAAGTCTTTTTTTCAGATGTATAAAAGCAGGGTGTAGCGCAGTGGAAAGGGGCGCCGCTGCCACGATGCAGAGCTCAATCCTAGCCTAGTGGCAACATTCCAAAAGCCCAAGACTTGTGTCATTCCGAAAAAGGATAAGATAAGGTCCCTTGGTGGCAAAGAGAAACAGATGTGAATGGACACCACGGAAGTGTCGAGGATACTGCGTTTTCGCTTTTCACCATTTATACTTTATACCCCTATCCCTTAAAGGCGTTCGCGCTGAAAACCACTTTCCACTTTCAGGCGCAGTTTCATGAATAGGCCCGGTAGACCAAATCAGTAGAGTTTTGCCCGTAAAAAAATGGTTCTCAAGTTGAAGTGGTTAAAAACGAGGATTCGCCACCAGTTCTCACCAGTCATCTAGCACGAGGAACAGGAGCGCCTTGTCAGATCCAGAATTCAAACTTTTTTCGGAAAAACCTCACATCCCAACTTCACAGCACAGTCTTTAAATTCAGCGCATGAGATTTCCGCCTAAGTTCTCGACAGGTTTTTAGCTCTTGATAGAAAACCTGGTTACAGGCATGCCGACAGAATGCTTCTTCCAATCAGAAGCTTAGGTGGATCGACAAGCTGCACCAAACAAGCAATTTTCAGAGCAGTGGCTACATATGTAGCTTTGTTACAAACTGAATATTTCAAAAACTCCTGTTTCGCATTGAAATCGTGAACTTGTCCAAAAAACAAATGTTTCAATGCGAATGAGCTCAAGAAGTTGACTGGGACACTTTTCAGGGCACGGTCGAGCAAAAAGACGTTGCAACATGGGCATTTAAGGCGGCCAGATAGTTTTGATACACTTTGTATGATGCTACCGTGGACGAATTTTCTTTTTGCTATCATATCGGAGAAACTAAACATTTCCTGAATACACCTCAACGTGAGCATATTGTGATCAAAATAGATAACAGAGTAGTACGTAACGTTTGCGTCTCGGGTTCCTGCTGCTTCCCACCTGTTTACCGCTCCCTTAATTAGTGTTTACTGAGTTTCCTCAAGACAACACGCTTTTATACGTCCACAGCCTCCACCTTTTTCAGCGATTCTCTGCCCAGAAATGACGTCGATAGAAACTTTTTTCTTAAAGGAACCTAATATAGGAGCCTCTGAAATGGGAAACTCACACTTGGCATCCTTTCGGTGACGTAACCCCGGCACTTGTTCGCCCCAGGCGTGAAACTCATCAATGCTAATAGTCTTACACGATTTTTGGATGTTTTTTGCCGTAACTGCAGTTCAGCGTCGCAGTGCACGTTATGGTATGTTTACACAAGGTGCTGAGTTGACCGCAAAAGCTTGGCTCCGGGCGAGATTGAACCAGCATATTCCCTTTCCGGGGGAGGGCCTTATCGCACTGCACCACCGGAGCCCCAGCGCCGCTCTCACTCAACTGCTCGGTAAATCTTCACCGAAGCAATCATCCTTTCACCCGCATAACGGGATGAAACAGGAATACCGCCAGAGACTATCTAACAGTCGTAGACCTGTCAAGATGATGCCCTAGTTAAGTCTTACACGATTTTTGGATGTTTTTTGCCGTAACTGCAGTTCAACGTCGCAGTGCACGTTATGGTATGTTTACACAAGGTGCTGAGTTGATCGCAAAACGCTTGGCTCCGGGCGAGATTGAACCAGCATATTCCCTTTCCGGGGGAGTTTTTGGGTTCTCCTTATGAGAACGTAGATTTGGTCATCACAAAAGTGAAAATAAGTGAAAAAACCTGGAAACTTGCCAGGGAAAACGGTCAAAAACAAGGTATAACGGCTGACTACAGGTATTGGCCAGCCCAATAATTAAAGCCATTTTCATTTATGCTTGTTTATCCGCCTTTTATTTTGCTCTTGAAGTAGTCATTAGTCTCTAGAAAAGTTCAGAAATCAATTTGGAAGCAAAATAAAAATCGACAAAACGGAATTATAGAAATCTCGATTATTGAGGGCGGGCGGACACCAAGAAATAATTCCCTCCCCCGGAAAGGTAATATGCTGGTTCAATCTCGCCCGGAGCCAAGCGTTTTGCGATCAACTCAGCACCTTGTGTAAACAATGCTAATAGTGAATAACATTGAGGTAGTATGCAAAATAATTTTTTTTTGAGAGAACAAAACTGAGAAATTGAAGGAACACAAATCAAAATGGATGTGATTTCCACTATACCACACTGGTGATCGAAACTCGATTATCAAATTAAATGTGGGATTGATGTGGCACCCACAGTCATTTGAGTACTTGGATTAGTCCAGTTTCCATCAGTTTATGTGGCTGAATGGCACTGATGTTTCTAGGAATGAGTTTTTCTTCTGAAAATGTTAAGTGTGTAAACACTTTGAGGCGCTCAGTGCGTACATACCTCTTCACGCTCTCAAGTCCATTTGAACAACCTTAGGTCAACTACGAAAGAGGGTTGAGGTTAGCTCCAACCGCTTCGCTGAAGCCAAGGTTTCACCTGCTAGTACTCTTTTTTGAGATGGCGGGAATTTCAAACCCAGAATAATATCCCATAGAGGGCCAAAAACCAAGCACCAGTTATGCATCACAAGAAAACATTGCTAATCTGGAAAACAAAAGTACAAGATGGTGAAGCACGAGAGCAGAAGTGAATCTTCAAAACTCTAGCGGGCTGGTCAGAAAGTAGGGTTCTTCTTGGGCGAAATGAAAGACAGAGTTCGCGATAAAAGCGGTTTTTGTGCAATCCCCATGAAAAGGTAGATCTGGCCACCACAAATGTGAAGAAAGTGAAAAGTTTTAGAAAAAACGTTCAGGAACAAATTATTTCTTGGTGTCCGCCCGCCCTCAATAATCGAGATTTCTATAATTCCGTTTTGTCGATTTTTATTTTGCTTCCAAATTGATTTCTGAACTTTTCTAGAGACTAATGACTACTTCAAGAGCAAAATAAAAGGCGGATAAACAAGCATAAATGAAAATCGCTTTAATTATTGGGCTGGCCAATACCTGTAGTCAGCCGTTATACCTTGTTTTTGACCGTTTTCCCGGCAAGTTTCCAGGATTTTTCACTTATTTTCACTTTTGTGATGACCAAATCTACGTTCTCATAAGGAGAACCCAAAAATCGTTTTCTATCGCGAACCCTGCCTTTAATGATTGAAGTCAGGTGCTGGTGACTGGCGATCCATCAGTCCCTAAAACCAAAATCCAGAGTATTTCTACAAGTCCAATGGCATTCTCCATGCGTTTTGATAATAATAATAATAATAATAATAATAATAATAATAATAATAATAATAATAATAATAATAATAATAATAATAGTAATAATAATAATAATAATAATAACAATAATAATAATAATAATAATAATAATAATAATAATAATAATAATAATAATAATAATAATAATGTTGATAATAACATTAATAACAATAATAAAATCAACTAATGAATCAATAATATAATACGTAAATGACAGAGCGTGTTCGCAAATGAACTGCCCCAACGGACGACGACATGGCTCCGCCTCCACTAGAAAATGTTCTTAAATACATATTATTTGGGTGATTCTCTTCAAGAAGCATTATGTTCTCAGAAGTTACAAAAGAGACTGAAGCACAAACATGACACTGCGAGAAAAATGCAAGAGAGGTTCTCAAAAGGGTGCCAAGACAGTTTTATACAATTAAGCCAAAGGTATCAGAAGTGTTTTTGGGTGAACACGTATTTCTGGGTATACTCAGTTACACGTACAGTTATCAAGAAAGTCTGGTAATCAAAAGAATTCTAAAAAAAAGAAATATAAAAAATGGTTATCGACAATCGACATTTGTGAACGCTGCCTTACTTACAGTTAACGACGAACAGATAAAATGTATCATTTATTCTTCTCTACCATCTCATGGAACTGTAAATCTCGCTTTTTTTCTCACAGGAGACACCCAAAATCTGAGCAGCTCTGTAAAAAAAGAATCCATAAAGTCGATATAATATTGACCCAGATTCCGGAAACTACGACCCTGATGTGTGAAAAATTCGCTGATAAACATTATGGACACAGACATTCGAGTTCCAATAAAAACATGATCGACACAATGGCGGTGATCAGCTTCGAAACCGGGAGCATGAGGTAGGGGGGGGGATGAGGTAACCCGTGGACATCGAACATCGTTTGACGGGCCGACGAGGAACTGCCAGATGTCAGTCATCTGCGTCTGCACATTGTTTCCAATCCAGAATACATTGAGTATTTTTCTGACTTGTTCTAAGCGGAGAAGCTTATCCGGAAGTCGGAGATGCCCGTCTGAAAATGCCGGAATAAGACTTCGCCGGTAAGTATCGCCGGATTTTCACAGTAGATGATGATTAGCCAACTAAGAGAACGCGCGGAAATACAGAAAAATATAACTAATTTTCGATATTACGCAATGCTTGTTTTTTTCAGAATCTGGTTTTTCCTAACAGCGCAATTGAGACAATTTTCTAAAAACCCTGAGAAATTTTTGAAAGATTTGGTGCCAGTCCACAGCTTGTCTCTCTAGCCTTGGGGAGCAGATATCACGAAAACCGCTCGGGAGAAGAGCAAACGACATAATTATGTAGGTGTATCCACATAAAGAATTGGATTACATATGCCATATACGCACGCGAATCTTAGCGGGTATCCGGTTTTTTTCTAAATATCAATCGTGGGTAGTCAAAACGATAACATATTTTCCATGAATCGTGCTCCTAAGCAAACAACATTGCTTTTCCTTTGTCTGAATGAAGTAGTAATGTCGGAGGAATAGGCTTGTGACAGATAGCTAAGTATGAGCTATACTTATACCTTAGGCAAATGCGGATTAAACGCCTGGCAAAAAAAAACCTCGAAATTGGTTTTCTTCTCAGTATAGGTCATACGACCAATAAAAAACTGTTTTTTTCGTCCTATATATGGAGGAGAAACGAATCGTCGGAAGATACACAAAGCTACGAAGCAGGCTAAAAAACTTGTTCAAGCAACGGAGGAGGTGTTGTCTATGTCAACGGAAGACAAGCCGCCCTTAGCCATTGGGAACGGACTCAAAAATTTGTGGGGAAGTTCCCGAGGACAATAGACCTGATTTGGTCGTTATCACTCGATCGAGGGGAGAGGAGCGAGACGTCCCGCCCTCCCCGGAGTGGGACGTCTCGCCCCTCTCCCCTCGAAATATACACAACGATAAGGCGCTCGAAACAGTCAACTACTCAGAAAAATGAAAACAAGTTACTTGTAACATAAAAGGCCGAAAACAAGTTACTTGTAACAAATCTGAGCCGATGTAAGTTACTTGCGACTTATCTCAGGTCATTTAAGTTACATGTAACATATCGGCGGGATACTGCGTGCGGTGCGCCTCCGATATGTTACATGTAACTTAAATGACTTGAGATAAGTCGCAAGTAACTTACATCAGCTTAGATATGTTACAAGTAACTTGTTCTCGATTTCCGAGAGGATCCTGCGTGCAGTGCGCCTCCGTTATGTTGCATGTAACTTAAATGGCACAATGTAAGTCGCAAGTAACTTAAATTGGCCAAAAAGATATTTCCAAGGTTGATGTATGACGCACTAGCGGGGTCAGGCTTACGACTGGCATTGTTGTTGATTCAATTACCCAAGTTTGAGCTACTTCTCAGAAAAATCAAAACAAGTTACTTGTTATTAAAACGTAACTGACTTGAATGTCTCAAGTAGCTTACATTTATATTACATGTAGCTTAAATTTATATTGGATGTAGGTTACGCTCATGTTACATATGACTTACATTTATATTCTCACTATGGGTGGCCATCACGTGACGCGGACAACACGCGACACAGAGGGCGCGTCTCAGACCACACACTAAGCAAAAAATGCTGTGCGGGGCTTTCACTGCTGATGTGAGGTCAAGTACATCAAACCTGGGCAAAAGAATCAACAGCAACGCCAGTCGCCAAGCTGACTCCGCGAGTACATCGTACATCCCCCTTGAAAACATCTTCTCGGCCGATTTAAGTTACTTGCGACTTATATTGTGCCATTTAAGTTACATGTAAATTATCGGAGACGCACTGCACGCAGTGTTCTATCAGAAAACGAAAACAAGTTACTTGTAACATATCTGAGCCGATGTGAGTTACTTGCGACTTAGATCATTTGAGATACATGTAACATATCAGAGGCGGACCACACGCAGTATCCCGCCGATAGGTTACATGTAAGTTACATGACATGAGACAAGTCGCAAGTAACTTACATCAGCTCAGATATGTTACAAGTAACTTGTTTTCGGCCTTTTATGTTGCAAGTAACTTGTTTTCATTTTTCTGAGTTGACGCCACACCATCAGGGGAATCCTAGCACAGCATTTTTTGTGTAGTGTGTGGTCTGGGACCGCGCCCTCTGCGTCGCGTGTCGTCTGCGTCACGTGATGGCCACCCATAGTGAAAATTCAAATGTAGGTGACATGTAACAAAAGTGTAACTTACATGTAAAAATATTTGAGTTACATGTAATATAAATGTATGTTACATGTAATATAAATGTAAGTTACTTGAGACATTCAAGTAAGTTACATTTATATTACAAGTAACTTGTTTTTATTTTTCTGAGTAGGGGGGAGAACAAGGGATGTTCGCTTCACGGTTGTTCCCATGGCCTCCCCCCGAACATTATGAACGCGAAAACAAAGCCGCAGCGTATACGGTGATGCAGACGGGCTCGTCGCGATGTGGTCTCGCACTTCGCAAGTTGAGGGGGTAGATCTGCCACTCAAGGATTACGTGAGGCATCTCTGTCTGGTTTTCAGAGGAGCTAATAAGCTTCTCTATAACCTTTAGTCAGAGGTGAATATATTTGGACCGATCGCAGTTTTCCAGGAACAGGAGACTGTCGTAAACAGCGAGTTCTAGCAAGCTCATTTTTGATCAATCATTGAACAATGGGAAGATCAGCAGTCGGAAGGTCGCGGGAAGACCTGCAGTCGGGAGAACAAGAGAACTCCTGCTGTGGGAACTTCCCCCATTACTCTGCTGTCGAGACGTCCCCTTCGCCTCCCCACAATTCGGGGGAAGTTCCCCAGTTGTTTCGAGGTACATAGGTTCTGCTGTCGTTCTCGGGAACTTCCCCACCAATATCTGAGGAACAATCCGATCAATAGTCGTTGCGACAAGGCCCGGTTCATACTTTTCGCAAAATCGTATCGCGTGCTGCGCATGAGTGTCACATGCCCTCGCGTCGCACTAGAAAATCGTTCCGCTTCGCTCATTTTCTAACTCGGATCGAAATTTACTTGGTTCCTTCGCATATGTGTGAGGAGCGTGAGGACAGACAGAGAGAGAGAGTGTGGGTGAGAAGACGAAGCAGCGCACCAGTGCAAACGCACGCGATGAAGCCGAGTATCCTCTGTTTCCCTGTGTGATTTATTTCCGTTCTTCGCGTGCGTCGGCGCGCGTACGCTGCGTCTCCTTCTTCCCACACGTTCTCGCTGTCTCTACCCTCGCCCCGCACAAGCGCGCGAGGGAACAGAGTAAATCTGACTCGGAGCCAGAGGATATGTAAACTCCGCTCTCGTTTGGAGGGGAAAAACATAATTTCGGTGTCACCTTTCACTTTCCTTTTACACCAGTTGACGAGCTGTCGGAAAATGTGATCCTTCTCTCTTGGATAGTTGCAAGAGTACCCAAAATGGATTGTTTTTTTTGTGTGCTCATGTGCTGTAAAACGACTTGATTCACTCGTTTAGTATGTCACTGATAAACCTTCATTTATCTGGAATCGTATCAGTATACGCCATCTCATTTTTTCCTATTAGTTAGGTAGGGGTTTTTGACGTCACCGAATCGATTTTACATTCGAAAAGAGTTCAGCTTGAAATTCAAATGGCTCGTACGGTGAGTACTCGATTCAACTCTAGAATTGTATGCGATTCTTTAAGAAAATATAAAAAATTAACACATTAAGTAAACAAACAGTTTGAACAGAAAGTGCTGGGTGTTGAACTTGTCACATAGCAGTGACATTATGCAAGGAGTAACGTTGGTACGTTGCCCCATAATGACGCTGAATGGCATGCGCGATGAGGCGAAGTATGGCGGATCGGCGACCAGCAAGCGACTGCGTTTTCGTCGTCTGCACCGCGTTGGGCCTATAGAATACCTGCAGTAATTGTAGCTCTCGGCTCAGATGCCAGCTTGGTGCAGGAAAAGTCAACCGGGAACAAGGGACGTGACGCCTGGGCGTGGCGTGGGAGTACGAACGGTGTCACGCCCGCTCCGTGACGGCGGCAACGCCCTAACGGATTTTCCATCATTTTTAATAATTACTCATACACCAGTTTCATTCCGCTTCATCATAGCTGATTCTGATGACATTCTATGCTTCTACGGTATTAAACACATGTTCGTATTTTTCTTGAATGGCACACTTTCGGCCAATTTTTCACATCTCCGCTACAGCGTTGCGTGTGACGCGCGTCGAAAGTATTCATACGTACAAGGCACGCTGGTGATAAGGATTATGAGAATGATTTAACACTTTCACACTCGTCACGTAGATGCTAGCGATTCACCCCTTCATTGGCACAAACGATGAGAGAGGAAGGAGACACGAGTAGAAAAAGCAAAGCGGTAGCTAGGAAGATTGGACGAGGCTCAGGCATGGTCAAGGACCGCGAAATACTTACGACCCTCCCCTCTTCGGTGGTCATTCCGTGCCTCGAAAATGTTCACCCCCCCCCCCCCCCTTCCAGAGACGCTCTTACGAGAAGAACATCAAAAATTTGCTTATTTTTATCGCTTATAACCGGATCATGGTGAGGATGTAACGATTACCCGAGTGATTTTGCCGCCGCAAGAGCCCGCTTCGCAATGGGCTCTGCGGCGAAACACACACTCAGGCCAAAAACAGAGTCTTTGTTTGGTAGGTCGCTCGGATCCAGTTTACAGTACACTCGCAGCTAATCTTCACGACGGCTGCGATGTATGATTCGTCCATCGTGGATTCTGGGCGATGGGCTGAAACTTGCGGGTGGCAGAAACCCAACGAATGCTAGCTAATGACACATTTTATGGTAATGTATTTTTTGCTATACCTTGTATTTTACGCATTCGTGATAAGCTATATTATGATTGGAAGGCTACAATTATTACATTGACATTTTGCTTTATCGGTGACGCCATTTTTGAGTAATAATCTACAAGGAGAATCAGGAAAATACGTATTCGCCTCCACTCGGACGAAGAATAAGCCAGAACGACTGAAGGTAATATTGTGCTTATCTGGGCCGAATTTCGGTCCGCAATTGCGTCTCGACACGCTTTGCGGCCGCACGCGCTCGAGTCAGTCGGGTTTCCAGCGCCAAAGCCGACTCCACGTGGCTTTTTTATACAATTTTCTCTAATTTTTCTTAGTTTCCAGTTTCAAAAGCCCACCTAGAGTCAGCAGATCGGCGGCTGCGGCGCTGGAAGCTCTTCCGATTCGGGAGCGTGCGGCCGCAAAGCGTGTCGAGACGCAATTTCGGACCGGAATTTGGCCCAGATAAGCACAGTACACCAATGAGGTTGTGCGTCGAGGTCTCGCGCATTTTTCGCAATAATGTCCAGGCCTCGCGCCCTTTATGAGCCAGAGGACCTTTGCGGCGCAGGGCCCTCCGCCGATCTGGGAGAGAGAGAGAAATGATCAGGGGTGCGGGTGCGGGTGAAACATTCGACTTGGTGTTGCGTAGCTTCAGCGCTTGCGGTATTCAGATTAGGGCGCGTTAACTACATCGCTATACAAACTTATTGTATAATTAAATCAGAAGTTTGAGAAGCTGCGAGAAAAAGCTGTGTGCAGATTATTACACAGTCTCATTACCTCAAAGCATGTGACCTTGGTGGTTCAAAAATCCATCACTGAAGGGGTGCCACCCGTTGGATAGTTATGGCGAAAACCCTGGGACGGTAGTAATCCATACGAAACTACGAGTTTTATGTCGCGAGCTGACGTTCGAAACTCGCAGAATGAACTGATTGAAACCGGGACCATACACGCATCATCATGCGAGGTGTTGTGTTTGTTTGCAAAACTTCGGCACTCTAAGGAGTTGAACCCTAAGTGCTTTTAACCATAGCGGCGATCACTGGCATTGCACCGAGATCGCACTTTGCACTGGTGATGTTTTCATTATATTTAGGTGTCTCCCATTGCGAACACAGCATTGTGTTTCCGGCCACAGCAGAGGCTCAAACTAGTAGTTAACGTCTTAGTACCTACTTAGAAGCTTAAATTGATAGAAAAATGAAGCATTGAAAATTGCACACTCAAGGCGTTCATAATGAAGTGGTTGGTCAAGCGGAACTCAAAACTCAATTCCTACATACTTGTATAAGACATGTGAAAGAATCTATTAAAGTCGTTCTCATTCGAGTAAATTCGATCGGCCTTCTGGACTACAATGAAAGCACCTCAGTCCCTACACGTCTTTTCATTTTCCTGAACGTTCTCCGACGGATTCTATTTGTTCTAAAAATATGATTGCTGTTAATCCTTCCCGCATTTTTCACCTCTCAAGTCTTGTGTCAAACCTACTGTTGCCTATTTCTTGTCAGCACCAGCCTACTACCCTCGCACAAAACAGGACTTTCTAATCTCTGACTTTTTCTATCGTTTGAACGACCGCATGAGCGAAAGTTTTTGTTGGTTCTGAAAAAAGTTTTCTCACCCATCCGGAAAAATCATGCTTCTCCTGATAACTTGGACATAGCAAAACTAATTTTTTTTTGCACACTTCGGGTACTGATACCTTATCGAATCGGACTGATAAGATCATAACTCTAATGAAAAGTGCAATTACCCTACAAAACTTTCGCAGCTTTGAGTTTTGCTAAGAAAATTTGTAGACACTGTGAAAAAATTGTAAAAACGTTTCATTTCGCTCAGCCCATACCTTGAGTTTTTGTGAAAATTAGAAATGAATTTCCTCTTATCCTCCGAACAACCAGCAACGTGTTCCGGAATTTTACTCTTGTGAATTCAGAAATTGAGCATGTGGATGGAGACATATGAAATCACGAATTGAACTTCATGAAAATTCAAATCATATGATCTTTCGCACTTGACGAAAAAATCATTTTTATGTAATAAAAAAACTTTTTCTCGACTACTTTCAGAACACGAATTCACAGGAAATTTAGGACTCCTTGAGAAAATTAGAAGTTATAGAATTGTGAAAATTTTGATACGACAAAGATTTTTGTTTTTTTTTGCACCTACATATTTACACTTGTACTCACTGTCCAAGTTCGTGGCGTATCGAAATCTGCCTGGGAAACTTCCAGTCGAACGAGCAAAGTAATGCTCGATAATTTCTGCATCACCCTGATACATGGCTCCGATTAGGATCTCCGAGAAATTGAATATTGAATAACAAAATTTAAAAACATCACATTTCGATCACTTTTTGAAATCGAAGAATCAAAAACGAAACTTCTGAACTAATCGAAGACCGAATGATATAAAAAAGAAATAAGAAAATCAAAAAATTCCGCGTTCTAACATCAATCTGATCGGAAAAAATCTAAGGAACAACTTCGGTTCACATTGCTCGACATCGTATAGTTATGACCTCATAAATTTGATTTGGCAACGTTTCAGTGCCTGAATTGTACTAAGTAAGATTAATTTTGCTATGCTCAGCCTACCAGTAGCAAATACCCGCTCCTTCCAGCTGAAACTGAAAACGTGAAAATCATGGATTTGGCGACATCATCAGTCCAGTTTGATAAGGTATCAATTTATTACTTGTGTCAAAAGGAATTAATTTTGCGATTCCTGGTCATCAGGAGCAAGTTATCGCTCCACTGGTGTGAAAACTTATAACTCGAAGAGCCATAATCTTATCAGTTGAGTTTGATATGGAAGGTGTCAACGCCTGACTTCTGCCAAAAAAAAAAACAAATTCGCTATTTCCAAGTTAATCGCCTAATACTCGCTTTTCCGGCTCGAAATGCTCCGAATCTTATGGATATGCTCATATCACTCCGATTTGATAATTTATCAAAGCTTAATTAGTGTTAAAATAGTCTACACCAAGTTAAGTTTTCCCGCTAACGTGACCAAATCCCGGCTTTTCCGCGTTAAAAACGCGCGATCTACCGATTTTTGCCGAGGTATCCGACTTCAGATAAAAACAGCCCACTTCCCGCCGGCCAAGTCGGGCTAGTCGACTTCGCGCGGCCCCCAATTTTGTGGGCGATGGCACAGCGCCCTTACTTCCTGCTGACAGAGAGAAGCTTTACCGTCTTTCCGCGGAGTGTCGGCGGGCAGTCGGCTATTGCTGGGGTCATCGAACACTCACTCATCGATTCCCACTCTGATATCATCATTGCACCACCCACCACTAGAGTGGAGCCAATGAACAATTGACGAGCGAGGCAACCGCCAAAGTGTTGAGACTCTTTCCAAAACCCGCGCTGTTCTGCGACGCTGGCCTTGGAGCAGGCGAACCACTGTCCGTTAATGGCATCTGCGAATGGGAAGGCTGTAAGAAGCAGTGAGTGTAGGAGCTTCCCCCGTAAGCTCACTTCTTACTTATCAAATGCACTTTCAAGATGAAATCCCCAGGAGCGGATTTTCGAATTTTGTTAGGAGAGATCTTTACTTAAAGGGTGATTTTAAATGTGCCGCAAACTGTTTTAGAATTGTCTTCTGTCCGTCATCAGATTAGCCACCGTAAGGCGGTGGCAGAAGGGCCGCAAAGTGCGTGTGAAACACCGTATACGAACGGGCAGTCAACGAAACAGCGCTGCTGACTGCCCGCGACCGATCTACTGGCCTTCTGCGGAGGGGTTACGGGACGTCGGCTAGTGGTACCGCGGAAGTGTGATGTCTCTATCTGAGGAGTGCATCATTGAAGGTCGGCTGTCAATAATTTTTATGACTATCACTGTCTGCGCGCTTGCTGACAGCCTGTGCAAAACAGCACCCACCTCGCATGATGAACGAAAAAGTCCTCCGCAACACTTTTTCTCTCCGAAACTGGGAGTCTCTCGCGGCTCCACCACCGCTGCGCTGTTTCGCCTTTCGCTGCTCACCTCGCCTACAGAGACAGAGCCTGTTGCTGCCAGTTTCAACGATCTCGCACGGGGGTGCCCGAAACCAAGAGGCAAACCCGCAATAAGCTCCATAGAACGGAGTACAGGATAGGGAGCGGTTGACCATTTTGCACCAGATTCGGAATATAGGTCATTTTGAAGTTGGGGTACCCTATGGATACGGATTGAAGTCTGTTTATTGCCATATCACCTCAAAATTGGCTCTTATTTTGAGGTCGAAACTCGCAGAATACCTGCATGTTTCGATCTTTTCGAAACTCGGAGTTTCGGAGGAATTACTACCACACCTGCGATTTGCCAACGTGGTTTGCCAACGTCCACCACTTTACCTCGCCTGAATCCTTGTTACCAGTCGGTTGGGAAATGAAACTGTGATAATTTGTGAGGAATTCTATGAGGAGTTCAGCTTCTTCTTTTGAAATTGAAATTTTGCTTTTTAATGGGGGGTCGCACGTGTTATAATGATTTTTTAAGATGAAGTACAGCTAATTTCAGGCTACAAGGGAATTAAAAACAGTTGACTGGTTCTCTTCAGGTTTAAAACACTTGAATTTTTGTTTTTTTTTTGATTCGCAGAAACCACTTTCCTACAAATTCTCCTAGGTATTTGTATCTTTTTTTCAATAAATTATATAGACCCGTTGGCAAGCTATCTGCTGGATCCTCGGCTGAGGAGAACTCATTTTGTGGATGATAAAGCGTTAAGAACCTAGTACTAAGTTGCCTAACTTTGAACCATACGATATAGTACCTGCGCCAAAAGTAGCGAATCCAGGGCCAAGGACAACAAAGAGTGGACATTAGGTCCTTAATCTGGGCTAACCTCTACACACCAGATAAACGAGAAAAGAACAGCGAAACGCGAGCAGAGCAGAAAGTGGGTGAGAAAGTGTGAAGGAAAATGATGAATTTTAAAAAATCTCAAATAGATCACCGCATCTTCTAACAATCGACTACATAAATCACCCAGATATAACTTATGTATACGTTTCTCGCAACTATCAGCCCGGAAGGAGGCATCATGCTACCTGTCGAAAATACGCAATAAAAAACTTCGGTTTGTTGGATCATATTAACAATTAGGAACAGCTCTGAATGATTGGCTGTTCATGTCCAGAATGCTGGGAGACACATTGAAAGCCATAGTCGAGCATTTTCATAGAAGAAGAATAAAATCCTCTGAGATTGATCTCGAAGACGATACGGTAGGTTGGAATTTGGCCAAGGGTCCAATTGAGTCCGAAACGAATTGTAAGTGTGTTTGCGGGCCGAAAGCGATTGAATTTAGGGGGGGGGGAGGATTTTGCAAGCGATTCGGCACATCCGTGGGCGGATGTCCTGAATAGAATGTGCAAATGGAACTGAGGGTTTTTTGCTCGAAATGCTGCACGAAATGGTGGGACAGTAATGCTTTAAGACATGTCTGAATGAGGTGAGTACAATCGACCAGAACCAATTTCAGGGAGCATAACGGTGGGAGTTAATTAGGGTAGAGGAACATAATCGCATGCTGAAATGTCGAACCTTAGAGAAAAGAGAAAGGTACCTAACCTTCTTTCGAATCAGGCTACATATATTTATCCGGCTCAATTATCTGAGCACTCAAATAACTGAAAACAAACATTTATAGAGGAAGGATATCGATCCGTAAACTTGAAGAATGCGTGAGATAGTCATTCTTAGAGGCATCTGGAGCTCATGAGAGTTGAGGGATTTCCCAGGATCTTACTGATTCAGTGAGTTATTCATCAAATTGCCAGAAGAATCGATTCACTGCCTTCCCCCGGAAAAAAACCAATTCCCACAGGAAATCATGATGGCTCCATAGTGATCTACGGCTAAGCAAATCTCCCTGCGAATCCATAGGTTGCCAGTGTCCCGTAATTGCCGCATATGTAGCTGTGTGGGTCACACATCTTCTGCCTAGAGCGGGATTAATTAGAAACTTAGTTTGAGGTGTGACAATGAGAGCTTGTCATGATACCTTCGGATGGAAAATCAACCTTGGTCAAATCCTTCCCTTAAAGGCAATATTCACGATGAAAAAAGTGTTTGAAATTCAACTAGGAATCGGTAGTGGAGGGGTACACTGTTACGTCAACGTCGAAAGAACGCATGAAAACGAGCCAGGAAGAGCCCCAAAAGAGCCCGAATTTGCCACTTCTAGCGCAAGGCAAACCCCAAAAGCGCATTGCCCGCCCACCGACGTGAACGGAGGATGAAAGCTTGAAATCGTGGGATGAGCGATGGTTTCCAATTATTGGCCCCGTTCTTCTCTTCATTCTCGACTTCTCTCTTTACTCAGGTCAGCTCGCATACATCGGCGCAAAAGGACGGAAGTTACAAGCCTCGGAAAACTCGTTCACCATGCTTATCTAACTCAATTTTTGAGGGACCATAACTCCGTTCTCAGAGGCCAGATTCATCACTGCATCAAGCACGGGTTTGTGGATTAGGGTTGGGTTTCGCGCCAGCATTAGCACGCGTGTGCACGAGCTAAACCCAACCCAAATCGATAAACCCATGCCTAACGCAATGATGAATCCGGCCTCAAAAGGTCTTGCACGACTCCAGAGAAATCATTGGAATCGCTGCCTTTAATTCAACTGTCGCAACAGGCACAGTCGCAGCCCGCAGCTCGGAGTTCGTGCTGAAACAACCATAAGACTTGCCGGGGACCCGTGGTTCCAGCACAATTTTGCTTGCAATGCGTGTCCCGACAGCGGTCGTCCGCAAGTGCGGACCGAAATTTCACTCTGATATAGACAGTACATAAATATCTAGATTAGTGCCCAAAAGTCAGCACCCAAAAGTTTTCGGTCATAATGTTCTTTGGAAAATTTTTTTCTATGAAGCTCAGCTTAGGCCGATCGTCTGAAATAATGACGTCTTCAAGGATCTATGATAGATGTAGCCTATTTCCTCGGAATATCATCATTGAAATTCCAGCTCTACAGCAGTTGTTGGCCATTGGAAGGCTTTGAAAAATCACTGTCAGCCATTTCAAGAGAGCAAGTTCTTCTCGCAAAAATTATCAAAACGATTTCATAGTAAATTTACGAATTTCTCTTAGAGACCACTTGCTGTCTCGCAATGACATCCTACAATAGCTTTCGAAGACCAAACGACTGCCAATACTTGTTATAACTTTGGAACGTTCATGACCATGTTTTGAGGAATTAGGCTAAATCGGTCACAGTGCCGAGTATGTGAGCGATACAGTTTTTGACGCCCTACAGTGCGTTGCAAAATTATATGACATACCCCATTTTCCGCGGTTCCAAACGCTGCGTCAATTAAGGAGAAAAACGGTAAACGCCAATCGATTCAGCACCCTCGGAAACCCCTGGGTACGAATCTCCACGAAATTAGAGCCACTAGCAGGAAACTGGCAACGGAAATTGTCAAAAATGACTGTTGCAAAATTATACGACATAGCTGACGTTCTAGCAGAAATTTCTATTGTACACCATCTGTATCAGTTCGTTCATGGTAACAACCACTAGAAATATCGAGTTATTAGTCTTCAGAAATGTCTTGGCGCTGAACCACTTTGAAAACTCTGTTTGGTATGTTTCAACCCAGCTTTTTTGTGAACGCCCCTTCCAATCTGCGTCCACTCTGTTAGAACGGCCAGTTCAAGCGGAGCCACATGCTCGTATTGTCTGTTCTGGATGTAGATTTAACGCCCAAGAATACCTCATACGTTTTCCACAGGGTTGAGGTCCTGCAAACCAGCCGGCCATTCTAGAAAATTGGCAGGATCGGCCTGAAACCAAGCCTGCGTTCTCCTACTGACAAGAAGTGAAGGCGGAAACGAACTAGAAAAAAAATGGGAATGATTTTCCGGCACATTCTGATAATCTGTGGAGTTCATAGGCCATGTCGCAAAAAGCTGGTCCAGCCTAAAACCCTACCTGGTTCCGCGTCAATGCACTATTCTTTCTCCTCCGAAGTTCCTACTCAAGGATAAGTTCGGATCCTTGTGTGGATCCTTCGAAATCCTTTTTTATCGGCCGAAAGCAAGAGCAATCCGAACGAGCGTGATCAATTCTATCACACTTATTTATTTTTGACTAAGCATTCCAAGCATTGGAGAGATCTTCAAAAGGAGTCGTATATATCCTTGAGTAGGAATTTCGGAGGAGAAAGAATAATGCATTGACCCGGATCCAGGTGGGGTTTCAAGCTGGACAAGCTAAAAGCGACATGACCTATGAACTCCGCAGATTATCAGAATGTGCCGGAGAATCATTTCCAAATCTTTCTAGTCCATTTCCGCCTTCACTTCGTGTCAGTCGGACAACGCAGGCTTGGTTTCAGGCCGATCATGCCAATTTGCTAGAATGGCCGGCCAGTTTGCAGGACCTCAACCCTGTGGAAAACGTGCGAGATACTCTTGAGCGTTCAATCTACATCTATAACAGACAATACGAGCGTTTGGTTCCACTGAAACCAACCGTTGTAAGCGAATAGGCGCAGATTGAAAGGGGCGTTCACAAAAAGCTGGGTTGAAACATACCAAACAGAGTTTTCGAAGTGGTTCAGCGCCTAGACATTTCTGAAGACTAATAACTCGATGTTTCTAGTGATTTTTACCATGGACGAGCTGATACAGATGGTAAAGAATAGAAATTTCTGCGAGAACGTCAGCTATGTCGTATAATTTTGCAACGGCCATTTTTGACAATTTCAGTTGCCAGTTTCCTGCTAGTGGCTCTAATTTCATGGAGAGTCGTACACAGGGGTTTTCGAGGGTGCTGCATCGATTGGCGCTTACCGTTTGTCTCCTTAATTGACGCAAAGTTTGGAACCGCGGAAAATGGGGTATGTCGTATAAATTTGCAAAGCACTGTATAACAAATAGCTCGGGTAACCGAAAAAGGGATAGCTGCGGACCGCGCTGCGTCGTGTGCGCCCACGAGAAATACGGTGATCGATTGGCGCACGCGACAGGCGCGCGGCCTGCTGAGTGGTCCACAGCTATCGCTTTCGCTGATAAACCCCATCTAATTTTCGTCAAGTTTCGGTGAGCCGGAGCCGAGATATGTGCGTATGAAAACGATTTCTCCAAAAACCAAGTGTCCGAAGACTTTTGGGCGCTACTGTTTTTGCAGCGACGGGCAAAAACAGCAGCAGTGGGGTGGGACTGTACCTCGAATAATCGCCAGAAATACGCTTCGAGCCAATTTTGAAAATTTAAGCCAACATTTCTTTCCGAACACTCAAAAAATTGCCTGATCTCTACTAGATTACCTGAACGCAACGGGAAAACCGCTCCTTGACGAGTCTGAGAGGGTCGTTTTGCAGCTTTAAACATGGATTCAGAGACTTCATCACAGGTACAATACCGCTTGCAGGATCTGGTGAGAAAGCGAGCGAGATCGGGTTTTCGCGCCTTTTTCGTTTTTTTTTTTGAATAATTCACTTCAAACCCAATTTTGACCGAAACTAGGGTGATATTCGTGATCCCGGCGTAGGAGGTTACCCAGTGATTCAGCCTTTGTGGTGATTACGTTGAGAACTATAGAAGTTTAACAATCAGCCAGGTTTATAAATACGATCCCGTGGCGGATGGGGCGCTATCGCATCTGACTGTGCTCCTTGTGTCTACCGTATATAAGAGCTGGTTGATACCGAATCTTACATGTTTCTCAACGAAACCCCGTCAATGGCTATATTACTGGATGGCCCTCAACGCCTGGGTAACGAATTTCACCCCTGCCTCGCACAAAGTTGACTTTGAAGAAAGTTATACAAAAAATACGAAAAAGGCGCGAAAACCCGACTTTGCTCGCTTTTTGACCAAATCCCACGATCGGTAGCGTATGTATATGGAGAGGGTATGAATTTTGATGCGAAAGGCTAGATCATCGAGTTGCATTGCCCTTGTAAGCTTAATGACATGATATAAACCAGTCATGGAACTTTCATAACTCAAAAACTGATGAAAGTTCCAAAATAGGCAACTTCTGGGTGTTCGTATATTTGTGGAACGGGGTGTTGTAGCCAGGAGAAATTTTTCATATTCAAACTGGACCGAAAATCACGCGGGTAGTGCCTCGGAACATGCATCTGCAGAGAGATCCCTGATCGCTCTTGAGAATTTGGCGAAAACTGGAGTGTTTTGCAAAATTCGTCACTGAGGAGGAGCTGGGACGGGGCAGTCCGAATAAACGTGGTTGATTTTTGCATGGCTGTTTTGAACGACAATCTGACTAGCCGAAAAGTCGCCGGGATAACAAGGAAAGAGTTGGCGAATTTCGACGCTGGAAATAACATTGACGCGCCCGTAAACAGACTGGTTGCGAATCGACAACTTAGACATCTAATCTCCTCCAGAAAATCAGAAGTCTTCTTGAAAAAGAGTAAAATTCAGGTGAAAAAAAGGACAAAGATTCAAATAATAAGCAACGGAATCAAATAGATTTATTGGACGACTGGAAGATGGAAGACGAAGAGGTTAAGAATGAGCGGAAATGACTGCTAGTAGTTTTTCAACACGAGAATGCAAAAAATGGGGGCAATTGGTGGCGAAATTGGAAAAGACCATTCTCCTTGAATGATGAGCGACAGAAGACCACACATTGCCAATCTCACAGTTGATTAATCTCCTCCACCCTAAATTCTTTATTCCTTTTGGCGAAATTGAAGAGTTAGTTTGCCACTGCGGGAAGTTCAAAGTGCTCCCATAATATTTGAAACAAAATCATGGAAAACGCGTTCAATATCGCCCATACTGTTCCCCCAGCCTCGGTTAAACCACTAAAATTGCAGGAACACCAAATTTGGTCACGCGATTCTCATCCCCGAGATGCCTGATAGGCCAGGATTATGGTTCTAGCAACGAGCGACGCGACACAATGCTTCCCATCAATATCGACAGAAAATCGATATGGCAGATGCGTGCTGTGGCTGTTGCTGGCCGTGGGATGTATGATCTCAGAAAGATTTGGCCGAGAAATAGCCGCAAAATAGCCGAGAAATAGACCACCAGGCTCCGCAGCGGTTCCTGTTGGGCTATTTCACTTCTGTTTCGTGGCTCTTTCTCGGCTTTTCACGAAACGGTGAAGAAGTAGCCAAGAAATAGCCAAGCTACAATAGAGAAATAACGAGAGGTAACCAAAAGTAGCCAAGACGCAGCCGTCGCCGGCTCTTCGAGGTGTTATTCGAGGCCTCCAGCGGTTGGATGGGGCCTGCCTAGAGAGAATTATTTCTCGGCTATTTCTTGAGGCTTTCACGGCTATTTTGCGGCGAACATTATTTGGCGGCTATTGCGCGGCAAGCAGGCATTTTGCGGCTAATTTGCTGCTATTTCTCGGCCAAAACCAGAGATCCCGGCCATAAGTCCGGTTAGTTCTCCTAATCTATGGCTTCACTGCTCCTGCCTTCTGAGCCGTGGCTGCTGTTGTCCGGGTAAAGTGGAGGAGCCCGGACATGAACAGCAGTGACCTGGAGAATGGGGAATGAAGCCGAACAGTCACGTAACTCCTATTTCCTATCGGTGCGACTCGGGGCTGATAATCGCATAATCGCCTGAATAGTTCGGTCGCCTCCAGTCTAGTGAAAGAGTAACGCCCAGCTGCACTCTTGACGTTCATGACGCCGCTCCCAGCACGTACTTGGTCGCAAAGATCGCCACAAAGGTCGTCGAAACACCGTTGGGCGATGGTGTCGCAAACGCCTCACGGGCCGCCGCAACGGTCACTACACTACTAGACCAAACATGACAAGGAGACCGTACAATCTGAGTCTGCATTTTCGGAAGTAAGCCATTGGAGGTGGTAGATTTTGACTTTAAACCCTGATTCGCTCCTTTCAAGAATTTCTGTCTGAGCTGACATTTGGGTTCGTGAAGGGTAGAATTTTTTCAGATATTCAAACGCCGTATTGAGTTTTTACAAGGTAAGGACTGAAGCGCTTACAAGGACAGAGATAAGTATGAGATTTGAGATACCCTTCTCTTGCTTGTTGATCCCGCTCAAGTAGACCATTCGAATGGAATTTGGAGCAAAATGCTACTGATTCTACACAGCAATAAGTATTACAGCTTTATCGTGTATATATGCGTACTCGCTTCAGAATTTCTTGTTTGGTCAATAAATCTAATGAGCTTGGCCTCCGCCGCATACGCGTCTTTGCATTGCGTTTCGCGGAGAGGTGCGATTTCGGTACTCGCAAGCGGCTCGCAAGCAAGCAAATTTCTTCAAACTCGAATGCGGATCTAGGAGGAGCAGCTAACCGACCCGAGTTAGTACAAGTTTGAATTAGAGGGTACTTGTAGGCAAAAATCAAATCAATGCGGTCTTCGGGATTTTTTTTCGCACAGAACTTCTTCAGTGTTTTTTGACATCAAGCCTTTTTTCATTACTGGAAAACTTCTTGGTCGATATTTGTGGGGAGCACTACACAACAATATAGCAATTCCCATAAAGGTTTGCGAAAATGTATGCAGCTTGAGAGCAGTGTACATAATCACAGTCGAGCGAAGAAAACTGCGAAGAATGACACAAGAGCAGGATTTGGCCAAATTGAAGGAATTGTTTTAGAGGAGAGGGTCGCTCAGACCATTTCTATTCCTCTTCTTTACAGTAGAGATTGCGTCAGAAGTACATACGCAGGCAGAGCTAAAACTTTTTCCAGATCTGCCCAACTGCTAACGAGCGATCCCTTTTGCAGAAGTCGGGCGAAGGAAAGTGCTCGAAGAAAGCCAAAAAAAGCGAGGCGCAAGTAGGATTCGTAACTTCGTACGGTAGCTTCTAACTTTTCAACTCCAGTCTGGAGAAGCTCGATAAGAACCGTTCCTATTATATAAACATATTTTTAGTCGCTGCCACCATAGGTCTCGTCTTGTCGACTAGAGACGCGCAAGATACTGCGCTTTGCCTTTCGGAATCCGCACTTTAGGGCATTTTCGGCTTTCAGTGTTCCGTTTTCTGAAAACCACAAAATGTGCTGAGGAGGGCGTAACTAAAGAGTCTATCGACACAGGAACGACTAATCAATAATTTACAAAATTTTCTGCATCTTCTGAGGAAATCCAAAAAAATTCATGCCGAAGGTCAAAGCCTGATTCCGAAACTTTCACGTTTTTCTTCCTCTCATTTGCGCTGTGGACGTGGCTACGCTGATATTAATTTAAACCTTAACACAATGGACGCACAATTTACATAGGCATCGTTGTTTAGTGTCTATGTTTACTATGAAAGGAACCAGATCAAAAATTAGAGCATTTAAAAACAAGATGTATCCTACGTAAATCTGACAGTATGAAGCTGAAGCATTGGCCAGAGCAAGAATTTTATGAACCCTCCGTAACAGATTTAACAAAGTAGAATTGTTTTGCTAGGATTTGTATCTTTAAGCAGCACTGCGAATGAGAAAACCCATATTCAGGTTAAAGGAGCCTTTTGATCCAGATGAATAGAAGAAAAAAGATGTTTTGTTCGATCGCTGTAAAGACGCGCCACGCATTCGACTTACATTTAAAATCATGAAGGCTTTTGAATATTATTGGGTCTACACAAAGACCTGCAGTGGACAGCCGGGGTGGTAGTAATTGGGTGTGTTAAACGCGAGTTAACAGGAGTTAAATTCGCGTTAAACGCGAGTTTAACCACACCAGATTGGAATGATAACTCTTGATAGTTAAGAGAGAACTCGCTCTAGTTTCACCCTAACATCCCCCAGTGGTAGGCCTCTTATACACTTCAATGAAAACGCCTCGAAAAAGCGACAATTGTAACCTTTGTTACAGAAAATAGCCTTTTCAAAACGTTTTCAGGTCTGTTTTTCTCTAAAATTCCGCCATGTGGCAACCTCGCGGTAAGTTCGCGTTTAACATACTCTCGCAGACAGCAAGGAAATAGTGCTGAAATGCGAGAGGAACTAACAGTTAACGAAAAACTCCTCCCAGGAGTTTTTGGATGCGGGTTAGCAAGATACAGTAGGAACAGTTTTGACCATCTATACTGAGGGCAAGTACGGGTTTAATTAATGCAGAGGGTTAAGGAAGTTTGATAGCACTGTTAGCGATTTTGATCCAGGACGTCACCCTATCTTTAAAACTGAAAGGTGTTCCAAGGGAGAGTCTTTTAACGACTTCCGCCAGGGAAACGGGCGATGAGGGATCAAAAACAAAGCAAGGATCATTGCTGAAACACGTTGGCCGTCTTCTTTGGTGGCACTAATCAATCCCCTCCCAATCAGCTGTTATTTTTCGAGCGCCGACACTTCTCCCGCTTTTGTTTATTTTCTTCGGAATTCATTCGCTTTGCTATTATCAGGTTAGTTTCATTTTCATAATTCATTGCATAGCACAGGCTATGAGGAGTATGTAGTAAATTATTTGTTTGCTCGCGTTTCGAAGGGGTTTCTACAACTTTTTTAGTGCAAAAAGTAGAAAATTTTCCAAGCCACTGATTTTCAAGTGAATTGATGCTTTAGTAATGATTAATCAGCGTTAGTCGGGGCGTATCGGGCGAGTTTTGTGGGAAAGAAATGCGAACTTGTTTCTGAACCAACTAAATTTGTTCTCCTTTTTCTGCAAGATTCTAATACTCTCTTTCATTGCCAGATCAGTGCCATCGTGGCCTCTTATTTTTGAGGGTCCGCGACGCAGTTGCTTTGGTGCATTGGTAGAGCCACTCGAAGTGTTTCAAATTCTTACCTTGAAATATGTGTACAAAATCTTTTCCTTAAACGATGCGCATATGAGTGTGTAACAGTGTTTCTATATATTTTCAGCACTAACTGCGGGCGGTGGATTAGTTTCATTTGAGAAGACGGCAAACACTTCACAAATTCAACTGCATCAATGACCGAAACCACGCCATTACCCCAATCTCGGACGCCAGACTTGAGTTGCACACTTCAAAAAACAATAGAATTTTTCTCAAGAACGAAAATAGACTATCTAGTTTATCATCATTCTTATAGGTTTTTAACTATCCATTTCAGTTGAATGCAGGACATTCTTTGAATTTATGCATTACTCGACGAGTTGCGGAATGTCTTTTTCGCACCTTTTCAAGAACACCTTGTAAATAATTCATCCAGAAATTCTCAAATTTTCGTTCACTCGAAATTTCCTTCCGATAAATTTTTTGTTTTTCAAAAACTTTTGTTGGAAAATATCAAAAAAATTTTGTCAGATCACACACAATTGATTGATTGAGGCTAATGATTAAACTAACATGTCTTTTCGAGAGTGGTCCTAAAAACTCACGGAGCTCACAAAAAATTACGAGAATCAGGATTTACAAGGAAAATTTAAAAAATTGCATTTTGATCGTGTTTCGAACAAGCAAAATATTACGAAGTTCCTTTTGAAAGCTCTTCCTAATGAATAAAATAAATAGCATCACTTGTATAATCTTTCCGATCCTCGTCTTTCCACCGTAAACGTCGTTCGTGTCCAAGTGTAGAAAATACTTATGCGGACGAAGGTCACGCATAATGTATGTGTAAGCAGAGAGGGCAGCTTTCGTTAAACCGGCAACAAACCGTGGCACCTATTTCGCGGTTCGTAGCCGGCCAGGAGGTGGCGGTTAATACGTGTTAATTTGGCGGCTCTACTGCATTTAATTCGCGGTATGTTGGCGGCTTGGAGGTGGCGGTTTATTCGCGGTTAACACACCATTTACTACCACCCCCGATGTATTAGTCAGAGTCCCTATCCTTCCAGTCGAGACTGGGACCAATTCGATGACCTCAGAGGGATAGAAGATTTGGTTGCACTTGGGCGAGGATCGATCATTTGACCGTATGCCTGGCATTAGCGCCTCTTGTCATCGCACAAGGAGAGATGGTCCAACGAATCAGGAGTCATCATGCTTAAAGCGAGTGTCCACGACGAAACTCGTCTTCAAATTTTTGTTGAAAACCGAAAGCCCGGTGGCTCATTGGAACATTAGTGTAAAAAAATCGAACAAAAAGGGGCCCTGAAAAGCCCTATGCGGCCCTAATTCCGCTCGCGTGAGCCCTTCATCGAGCAAAAAGGCCTAGCGCGAGCATAAATGGGGCCATGTAGGGCTCTTCTTGGCCCCAAAAAGAAAGTCACGAGGTTCATAAGGAGTGGCATAAACAGTATAGTTGTGCCATTCGAATGGATTCGAATCGATATATTCGAATAATTGCCATTCGAATACGTATTCATTATCATAATTTTGAAAATCGTAATATTCGAATACTATTCAGAAATCGGAAAAAGAGGCTATTCGAATCAATGCAAAAATCGGACCTAAAAAAACAGGGTCATTCGAATCTATTCGATGTTCAAAGCCTACTATTCGAATGAACATTCTAATAGTTATAATTTCGAATAGATTCGAATAAATCTGTCCCGTCGTCGCTATTTAAAGTGTATGGGGGGTGGCCCTGTATTCCTTTGGCAGGCATGACCACGTCAAATGATTTCGAAATCACTCGGCGCCTCCTCACGTGCAAAATGTGGCGAAACATGGTTTGCTGCGGAATGTATAGCCTAGCTCCATCATTATGAGCCGGTCGATATAAAGCTTATCAAGCTTATCATGTCTAAATCTCCTTATCACTGCTATATTTTGCCATAGCCGACCGCTCCGCAGCCTACTTCGCCCTGAATCATCCGAACAAGCTAGGCTTTAGATATGGAGCTTCGAGAAGGATGGCTCTCGTG
Organism: Aplectana chamaeleonis; assembly: GCA_029168955.1. Lineage (NCBI taxonomy): Eukaryota > Metazoa > Nematoda > Chromadorea > Rhabditida > Cosmocercidae > Aplectana > Aplectana chamaeleonis. Next base: position 117,224 of record JAPDOI010001057.1, on the reverse strand, counting down.
AACAAAATTGTTGATAACCAATTGATAAAGGGTAGGGTATAAAAGAAGTGGAGAGCGTGTGTCTTCCTTCACATACCGTCATCCTCTAGGGGTCAGCAGTTGAGAATCGTGGACTAGGACGTACGAAAACAATACCACCTGTGGTGAAAATATAACAAAATCGGAGTAAAAACATAGAAAATTATACAGCCGTGACGAAGGTGAGCCGTCTTTCCCGAAGCTCCATACCTTCATTCTTTGGTGTGCGTCCTCACCGCAGTTTCTGTGTTCGTCAGCGCTGCAACAAATGATTGTTTGACTAGCTTACCCACATTTAATGTGTAATTGTATCCAATGAATCTGTAATTAACAATATTTTGAAAAGGGAATCAGAGAAGCACGCTCAAGCTCTAAGTTGTTCGAGGACCTCCAATATGTAGTTTTTTATCATAAAATTCTTAACCTCTTAGAAATGTCGAATTGCAGAAAATAATCCTTTGACGGCAACGATTGAAACCACCTTCAACTTATCATCAGAAATCGTAAGGTTCGTGGCCATTGCTACAACAGTGTTGGGAACCGGCTTAGAACTAGCAACTAATAGCAATATGCGATCCCAAAACTTTGAATGCGGTGTGCTCGCCCCACCCACTTTCTGGGTTGCCACAGGAAAGTGGGTGGAGTGGGCACACCACATTTAAGTTTTGGGACCGCGTGGCGGGAAAGTGTGAGGCAAGGGGGACATAGCATACGCGCGCATACGCTCACGATCAATGGCAGTAAGATTCACTACGAAATAGAGAATACACTGACTGCTCAAATGGGTTGCTTTCAGTTTTTCGATTTAGAATTATTCGAAAAATTATTCGAATATATCGGAATCGAATTTATTCGAATCTATTCGAAATTCGTAATTCGAAAAAAAGGGTCATACGAATACAATTGAAATTCGGACCTCAAAAAAGGGGGCTTCCGAATGCATTCAACAACCGGACTTTAAAAAATGGGGGTATTCAAATCTATTCAAAAATCGGACGTAAAAAAAAGGGGTCATTCGAATCTATTCGATATTCGGTCTTTTCGTCCAGGGCACAACTATAGTAAACAGGTCACACTCCTGATTATCCTATGTTATTCTGAAGTGACTACTGATCTCACCCAAATGTCTACCCGTGGTTTCCAAGAGCTTCCTCTAGTTAAAGACAGCGTTCATGATTGATAACATGTTCGAGTTTGACTCAAAAATAAAATTGTTTGGTGGTGAGTTAACGACTAGTGAATAACCAGCGAAGAAAAAGCTCAGAATTGGCTAAAATAGCGGTTTCTGACGCACGTACAACTTCAGCGCAAGGACGAGCTTACACGTTCTACTAGTTTCCGCAAGCTCGCGCTAATGGCGAAATATGCGCGCATCGTTAAGGTTGGACGTGGCGGAGTTGCTTGACAATTTGCCTTCGAAAACGGCGCTACAAGCTTGTCAGACCGGGGCGCGGGGCGGGCTAAGCAGGCGTACTGGGCTAACGAAATCTCCACTTCGCGGCCGTTTTTCATCAGTTTCTGGACTGTTTCCGCTGCTGTCTTATCCCCCACCCCCTTCAGCATCTGCCAGCGTAGTCTTTCACACTGGAAACCCGAAAATGAGATTTCTCGTGAACACTGTCTTTAGTTCCAAAGTGACGAAGGTGCTCGTGATTTTTCAGTGCTGCTCCTGAGTGCTGTGTTTGGTTTCGTTCAACTTTTCTCCAAAACAATTCTCAGTATGTTCAATCGCTCTACACAAAGTGGACTTCAGCGGAGCTTTCAACAAATTATACACATTTTTGCGGAGGTTATGGTGATACGAGTGAGTGAAGAAAATGGTGCAAAATGCTGGTATACTGCCCCAAAATCGCGAGTAAATGTGAACGCAACTGACAGAAAGTTGGCTAGCAAGAATAGTTCCCGAATTAATCCTTCCTTCACAGTGTCCGCTATCCATGTTTAGCCAGCAAGAGCAAGACGCTCTCACAAAAAAAACTGTCGATGTATGCGAATCTAACGTCATTATAATTTATCCTTGGAATAATGTGGTGCACTGGGAGATTCATCATTGACACCCTCTATTCGCGTTTTTTGACTCTTGGGCGGCCTGGTTTTGTTTTATGCAAGGGGCTGTAAAGGCTTTCTCCGAAATTCAAATGTTGAGCTTTTCTATTTAGGCTATTCATGAAAACCAATGAAAAGGGTTAAGCTCATAACCATGAGGGTGACGCACAAAAAGGTTTCCGAAGGTCGCGGGAGCTGCGGTCGACGTCCTCGGAATGAATGGAGGTCGATGAAGGTTGAGAGTTGAGCAGAAACTTGAATTTTCCTCAAATCAGTATGGCTCCCGAGAAGTGGCACAATTCTCCAAGAAACGTAGGGCGTTGAGCCGAAAACTACAGATGCTCAGGAACGTTTTAAAATAGCCGAGGAAATGGCGACCTCAGAGCAGTAGAAAATTGAGGGATAATTTCACACCGCGTCATAAGAACATCGTGAGATCACATGATATTACTGACCCCCACCCCCTCCCCAGATAAACCCTTGAACTCCTGGCAGGTGAAGAGAGGAGAGGCTCCCAGTCTTCATGGTTGTCCAGTGGCCGAGGGACCACTGAGGTGAGGGTGAGATCGGAAATGTCTCATTATGGGCGGAGAAGTTCAATTAGTATAAGCTGCTGCTGACATGTGTGCGGCATGTGACAAGTGTGAGAGGGCAAAGGAATCGTCTTTCCTCTTGCAGAATACACAGATCTATTTCCGCGGTGGTCTGAGGAATATTTGTATGAATGAGACGAGCCGCTTTGTCTCGTGATATCCTACGTCATCGCCGGACGGGGGTCATCGAGTAACAAGAGAACGCGGACGGAAATTCGGTTTACGGCTGGAGAAATTAAACGGATTCATGGCCAGATGAACGCATAAATTGCATTTCTGTATTGGAAAGTCATCCAGGGAGTGTGAGAGACTGAGGAATTACATCGGAGATTTGGAAGAAAGAAGCCGCAAAGAGATGTCTTCTAAAAAACTTGACACATGTGAGAAGGAGTTGCTCAATTACCTATAGAACTATACGCACATCGGTTTTCTAGAAACCACTGCACTTTATTGTTTGCAGATGTTCCGGGTCTTGTAGTTTGCTAGATTTCTGATGGAGTCCCCTAGTGTGCAAATCGTTCACCAAAACAGAGATTTGAAATGCCCCTCACCTCCGAAACTATTCAGAATACTTTTAGGCGCGATTGTTTCGTACGGGAAAAACAAGTTTGTGGATATCGATTTCTAGTGGAGGTTAAGAAAATGCAGAATACATGCTGAGGATTAAGTACACTTCTCTCAAAAGCTGGCACAATAGAACACTTTTATCAGAGCTGACGATCAAGTCACTCGAAAGTAAGAAACACTATTTGAGACAGTGTTCGGGATAAAAATGGTCTTCAAATTCATCGGATGTGGAATGTGCCGGGGTCCAGAGCAACAATGGCGAGAGAACGGCGAAAAACGGGCGTAGAGAGCCATATACGGCACTTCAACCTGTTTGCGTTATGCCCTTCTTAGCCGCTCTTTCGTCATTACTGTTTCAATGGACCCCGGTACATTTGATGTCCGCTGAAAATGCGAAAACCGTTTTCATTGTGAGCACTGCTTTTAAAGGCAGTGTGCACGATAGAAATCGTTTTTCTGTTTTCCGCCTATCTTGAAAACGGCCTCATGCTGATTCCACTGATATGTATCTCTGAAATCGCACAAGACCTTCAGGGAACGGAGTTATGGTCCCTCAAATTATGAGTTAAGGAAACATGGTGGACGAGTTGTCTGAGGCTTGTAACTTCCGCCTTTTGCAGCCGATGTATGCAAGCTGACCTGAGTAAAGAGAGAAGTTGAAAATGAAGGGAAGAACGGGGCTATTGATCGGAAACGATCGCTCATCTCACAATCTCGAGCATTCATTTGTTCACGTCGGTGGGCGTGGAAAGTGCATCTGGGTGTGACGAGCTGATGGGTGTCCAACTTTGGGGCCGTAGGGGACCGTTCAGAGCTCATTTTTCTCAGTTTTTTCAACGTTAGGGTTCCGCTAGGCCCCGCAGCTGCCGATCTCCACCAAAAAATCAGACATGGTTTTTATTGTGGACACTGCCTTTAAAGGAAGTGCTTACAATAAAAATTGTAATTTTTTTTTGCAGAGGTGTTGGCTTTGGATTCTTCTAAAAAAGTCGGGTAGAGAGAATGACGAAAAACGGCCAAGAAGTGTATTGAAATGGATCAACAGGGCCAAGACCTTCGGATTATCCCGCCGGCAGCATTTTATTTAATTAATTAATTTATTTATTATACGCCGTTGCCGACGTGCTCATAAGCCACAAAGTAGTGAGTTAGAGCCATGAAAATGTATACAAAAACAAACCAAGTCTTAGCGCAACGATTCAACTGCCGACCACAAGGCCATGGTTCAAATTAGAGAATAATCGAAAAGGCGTCACTAGACAAAGTCAGGAGCCATTAAAGGTTGTGGGGGCAGTAAGGCAAAAACCCAAGTAGTGGTAGAGGCTTGGAACCGATCAGTGTTTCTTGGTACGGGGAATAAATTCATAGTTATCCGTTTCATATTCAAGCTGCAACGAAAGCATGCGTACATAGAAGAGCTTACTATCCAAATGAACAATCGTCGATATACTGAATACTTTGCTTCGAAAGGTCTTAACGTCCAAGCATGCGCTTTAAAAATTATCTAAACTGTAGTTTTCGGTAAAAGAAACGCGACAAAGAGTCCCTTACGAAGTCGAAGCAAAAGATAGTAGAGTCCACCAAGAGTGTCTCATTTACTTACCAATAAGAAGCGGTCGGCTGGGAATCAATGTGCATGAATCCCACCCCTGCACGCTCGATACCGATTGAGCGAGAGCGGTTGCGCTGCAACGAGTTTCATGTTCATTGATCTCCAATCGACCGCTTCTCATTGATAAGTAAATGAGACACTCTTGGTGGACTCCACTATACCATCTCCAAAGTTTCAATTCATACTGCATAAAAATACTGAAATAGGCGTAGGGAGTGGGAAATGAGCTTTTTCAACAGGTTTCCGCCAGAAATAGTTAATGGGGGTCTTCTGAAGCTTGTCGCCATCAATCTCTCCATCAGTAGCTTACCTTCTCAAGAGGATTGGAAGATTTTATCATTAGCACTGCCTTTATTAATGGTAGAATGCCTTTATTGTTAGAGCAAACACCCATCGGAAGCAGTGCTGTACCACTCTTGATACATACAGCTCATCAGGGGACCACATGTATGATCAACACGGAATTGTTCGCCAGATCGATGTTTTCTGACGAACCCAGGTAGACTGTGCGCCTCACGCATTGAAGCGCAGAGGCGCAGAGTGCTCGGGCATGAAACGAACCGACAAAGAAATCCCCGTCGACTGGTTTTGGGCCAGGCTGGGACCATGGAGCAGCAGGAGTGCCTTAGAACAAACACCGAGAAGAACGCCTAAGGGTATGGCAGAGTGTAAACGCTCTCTTATTCGGGAGTCGAAACTCTTGCTTGAGGATGATAAAACGTTGGACATTGCTGTATTCGTATCATAATCCGCGCTGACTTTGTAAAAATGTGGAAGAATTAGCAAACTTGGCATCCAAAATCATGGTCGTATTAGCAGTTGCTTTTTGACGCTAGTAAAAGCCCGGCAAAAATTTTTCATTTTCACTTCGTTTTTCAAAAGTCAACGACACACACGACAATCTCTATGATAAGGAAACCTGATTTTTAGGATCTAGGACTTCAGATTTGGAAATAGCAAAAAAGATGGGGGAAGGTTGTCATCTGGTAGGTTTATATGAGGGTGTGTGTTAGAGGGTGTTTCCTGGAAGCACTCAGTGTCCTGGGTGCTCTCTCATGGTAATTACCGTGAGGAAAGAGAAAGTTCTGCAATTATGTAGCAGGAGAGGACGGGAAATTAATTGACTTCTATTCAGCTCAGCTACATTTTGATTTCTTGTAACCATATCATAAAAGATTTAAAGGCAGTGTTCACGAAGAAAACGTTTCCATTTTTTTTTATCTAAAACGTAAGCTTTGGGTCCCTATAAGAAGATTAAGAACGGAAGTGCGACGAAAAACGGCCGGTAAGTGGGTGAAAATCTCGTGGGCCAGCCGACCGATTGGGCCACTCCGCCCACGTCCTATAACAGTTCCCCTGAATTTATGGTTAAATGGGCGATTGTTTCCGATCAGAAGCCCCGTTCTTCCCTTCATTCTCAACGTCTCTCTTTACTCAGGTCAGCTCGCACACACCGGCTGCAAAAAACGGGAGTTACAAGCCTCGGACAACTCGTCCACAATTTTCCTTTACTGAATTTCGAACAGCCATAACTCCGTTTCTAGGGGGTCTTGTACTATTCCAGGGACATCATTGGAATCAGCATGGGACCGTTTTCAAGATAGGCGAAAAAACAGAAAAACGATTTTTATCATGAACACTGCCTTTAAAACATTCAAAAACAAAAAAATTCAATCTTCAAAAGGCCTCGGCTTCTTTGAATTCAATGCCCACGTGTGCTTGCCAGATCATACCAGTTGGCGGGTGATTGCTGTTGTTGTGCCTACACAGTAATTGTGTCGACTAGCTGAAGAATGCATAAGGTGCCGAACCGCTGAAGAGCGCGGAAACATGCAATGGATGAGTATTGATCGTGCCCCGGTCCCTCTCCATTACATGCTGCCCCGCTTTTCAGCGGCAAAAGTCTATTTAAAGGCACAGTACACTCTTAAATGTGAATTTTTTGAATTGTTTTATAATTATGTAGTAGACCACTCCTTTATAGCACTTGCCAAGTACGAGATCTCAATTCCTCCAAATGAGCAAGATATACAGGACCACCACGGGCCCGACCCCTTCGCTCATCACCACGGGCCCGACCCCTTCGCTCACCACCACGGGCCACACCCCTTCTTGATTTTTGAACTCGATATCCGCTTGATGGATAGATGAATTCTCAACAAGTCGTCGTCCTTCAGTCTATTGCCAGACTGTCTCTATATCCTGGCTCGCTCTCGCGCAACGATTGCGAATGACGAAAAATACACGCCTGAGACGACTCGTCCGCCAATTTTTCACCCTCAAAAATGGGTATCTTCAAGGGGCCAAAACTCTGTTCATAGGGGGTCTTGGACAATTTCAGCTGCGATCAGCGTGTGATTCTTTCAAAAATCAGCAAACTCTAGCAGGGAAAGGGATGCGATCAGGTATGAGCGGAGTAAAAACTTTGATTTTTGGAAATCGGAACTCTGAAATCGAAACAAAATTGAAAATTCGGAAAACGGAACTCGGAATTCGGAACAAAATGAAACTTTGAAATTTGGAAACCGAAACAAGGATAGCAGATTTCCGAGGCCAAAAAAACTGCGGAAGTCGGAATGCGGAAATCGGAAAACGGAACAAAGTAAAGGTAAGCTCTGGTACATTCCAGGTGACCTGCTGATTTCGATTATCACCAGCAGCGGAGCGGTGGGCCTCGGTGAAATAAAACTAGTGATAAGGAGGTTTCGATGAAAAAGCCACCGCTCCGCGCTGTGATAACCGAAAACATGAGTTCACTTGGAATGAAACAGAGTCTACCTGCAGCTGGCATCGAAAAGCATGTTCTTGAACCTCGGGTTCGCAATTATCAAATCATCATTCGCCAAATGCTTCTCCATTCTTGACACTAGACCACTGTGAATCGAATTTCTGATCCCATGGGGATCACATCAGATATGTGCGCTATTGCAATTACTATGAGAGTTTTGGCCTAGGAATAGCCGCGAAATAGCCGCGAAATACCTGCTGGCCGCGTAATAGCTGGGAAATAGCCGCCAAATAACGCCGACCGCAATATAATCGCGAAATAGCCGTTAAATAATGCTGGCCGAGAAATAGCCGCCAAATAGTTTTCGCCGCGAAATAGCCGCCAAATGTAAAGTTTGATTGGATGTTCAGTTTAGCTTAGTTGAGCTTAGTTGATTTATGCGGTCTATGCGATGGCGAACTACCTAATGCTGCTGAGCCGTGCCCTACTGCGGAATGCTACAGGTAAAATCGAGTTTCTTGATCACCCATTATTACACCATCAACTTACAAGGGCGTGTTCTTGTAGGCATACCGGGCGAAGATCAACCATTGCAGAACGGTGCTTTATAGCCACATACAACGTATTGAGTCAGCCGAAATAACTCTTCGATACACAATTTGATGGGGTTTTGAAGCATCGTGGATCTATTCACAATGGGACTCTCACAAGCTTGTATGGTAGCAGGATATCGGCGTTTTTTATAATATGCACGCCTCATATTTCTCTTATTCTCTCCTCTGAATACCAGAATGTTTCTTAACAGTCGAACATGGAGTTATCTGTCGAATTTGGCACGCACATATAGTGAAGATTCAAGCCATTGTCAATATTGATGGTTTCACATTCAGTTCCCAGACAAGGTACGGACCCCACGATTACTTCCGCTGCAAAACTAGTTAAGGGGGCCACTCGAAAAAATGAAGTGACTCATGCATGAAAAAGAAAATTTCTGCTGATATCAGATGCCTGATAGCGTTTTAACTCATTGTGTTCATTGAAACTCCCTTGCAAAGTTTTCACGGACTACTTCGATTTCTGAAAGTGGTACTATTCATTTTTTTGTTAAACCCTGAGTGCCCCCCCCCCAACTAGTTTTGCACCTTACTTCCTACATTTTATCATGTTCACATCTGTTTACACCTGATTATAACCGTAAGGTATCGAATGAGGTCTACAAGCGATGGAAAGAAGAAAATCCATTTTGACAATTTTCTTCCGTTTCCGAAAATTATGGAAAAGATTTTCGCACAGCCCTAGCCTTGATGGAGATTAGCCCTGTGTTGCGGTTCAACCAGAACTGGCCTCTTATGTTTGGCTTTATTCGTGAGTTAGGGAAACAGACGCAAAGATACCTCAATATTGTCTTTGGACGTCCTCTTACGGAACTCATGACAACAGTTATGATTGACGGTATCGTTGTCTGTCACTGTGAATGAAGCTAAAACCGGCAATAGAAGTTTGCCGCCCCATTTCCAGATTGCTGGCTGCGTGAAGAGCCCCAGTTGCCGGGAAATAGCCGAGAAATAGCCGGGCCCACCAGGCTCCGCAGCGGTTTCTGGTGGGCTATTTCTCGGTTATTTCGCGGCTATTTCTCGGACAACGTGGGCACGGCCAAGCATTGGCCGCGAAATAGCCGAGAAGTAGCCCTTCAGGAGCCGCTGCGGAGCCTGGTGGGCTATTGCGCGGCTATATCTCGGCCAAAACTCTCAGAGTAGGGACTAGGAGCCTTACGTCACGTAGCGGGCGCGGTGTACACTGCCTTCAAAAGCTAGGCAGATTCACTAATCTTAATACAGCTCAGATCTTGAGCGAAATCGGTGATCAGTCATGTAAAGTCATACTCGCAATCATTTGCATCACTTCAGGTCTCATGAAAATTCGGGTTTTCATGGACACTTTCAGATTCTTCGAGGACTCTGTGTCAAATTAAAGGCAGGGTTCGCGATAAATACGACTCTTGAGCTCTCTCCATGAGAATTTAGATTTGGTCAACACAAAAGTAGAACTAAGTGAAAAACCCCGGAAATTTGCAGGGAAAACACTCAAAAATAAGGCCTAGCGGCTAATTACAGGTGTCGGCCGGTTCCCTAATTAACGTGATTTTCGTGAGTGCTTGTCTCTTGATATCTAGATAATTGGGGGCGGGGGGACATCAAGCAATAACTTGTTACTAAACGTTTTTTCCCCCGATTTTTCACTTATTTTCACTTTTGTGATGGCCAGATTTACCTTTTCATCATGATAGCACAATGACCGATTTTATCAAGAACCCTGTCTTTAAGAACTGAGGGGGGATGTAAATATTTGTGTGAAAAGTTCGATGATAATGAAAGTAGAAGGAGGTTTGCATTGTCAAGACGCGTATTTGGCGGGACTTTTGAGATAAAATCATGCGAATTTTGACATGAGAAAGAAATTGGAAATATCAGTGGCCTCTGAGATGAATCTAGGAGGAAAACATATATACAGTCTGGGTTTTTTCTAGACAATGGAAGCATCAAATGCCAAGCTTGGGAAAAACGTCGCGGATTCTTAGATGATTGACCCTGAGAACATGAGTGAATGCCCCCCTGTGGAGTCAATAGTTTTCATTTTTCGCATGGTTTCGATCGGGGCTGCGCTTTCAGTCGGATATTTGACTAGCTGAACGTCTCGGATTGTGTAAATAATCGTTTGGAGCTGAACATGAGCGATAAGGATTATTATGATCACATTTAATTCATGTGTATGGTAAAGAGGAAGAGTATGAGGAATAGGAGGATTTTGACCCGTCAACACCCACATGATAGACGGGGCTACGGATGACGACGATAAGGAAAACATGCATATGAAATGTCCAGAGACATCTGGAAGAAGGAAGTGACTAGCAAAAGCGGGTTATGTTGGGGGTTTAGGGAAAGAGATTTATTGCAGCGACGTATGCCAAAAACACTTTGCCAACAGGGAGGGCCTGCTAGAAGTGGGCGTGACTCCCGCTATTTTGGGGCCATGTCGAGTGCACGGGAACGGACACCGTAGCAGATTCCCAACACTGATTCATGAAGGTCCTAAGACCGAATATGATCAAACGCCTGCTCATTAGGAGCACACTCGGTTTACCTTTAAAGGCAGTGGTCATGCTCAAATATGCTCGTCTTCTTTTCCTCTCTGAACCCTTTTCTGGGTATAGAGTAGTAGAACCTATAAGAAAAAATTGCGAAAAAAACGCTGTTCTAGGCTAATATTGAAGCCTGAACTTCCTTGTCTTTTGATGGTGGACGAGCCCACTCCACATAATCGGCAGCGATTATCTCTGATATCAAGGACATCAGCTGGCTTGATAGTCAATTTCAATCAATGAACCTTCGGATTTATGTACACATCTAGTCAAAAACATTGACTGAAGTACTTGCTTTCCTTGGTCAACTCTTTTCTTTACGTAAATTTGCGTTTATTTCTTCCTCTGAGTGTCGATGATTTTCGACTGCTTGGCCTGAGACTGTGATCTTTCTGTGCACGTGTGCACGAACTGGAAGCTTAGGGTCTTAATAACTCTAATTCTAGCCCGTATTTCACCGCGCTACCTTAATAGTTTTTCAGCTGTTTTTGATCTGAGCTAATTTTTCTAGTTTTTTTCGATAACGTTTTTTATCTTCACCACTGCCTTTAAACAAGTTGAACTGGACTGTAATTGGTGGCGGTAGAGTTTCAACTGCAGTTGACACTCAATGTGAAACCAAGTCGTAGCCCTGTGGCGAACAATCATGGATACTAGTGGGAGCCGCGAAATTCGTGTGTCGTTTTTCTCCCCGAATCCATATGCATTTTGAGGATTGAGGACATAAATGCAGGGGCATGGGCGGATACTTCAACCATAAATTGTCTGCAAAAAGATGTTAATTGCGGATTTGGCTCGCGGAAATTGCTTCAAATCAGCAGGTACTCCGAGGATGGGATAATGCCACAACCTTTGGATTTCGGATGATGTCAACTTCTGAACTGCTAACCATGAGATACATGGATTCGACGAGGGAGAGCATTGGAGGAAATTATGAATCTTTCACGATCACAAATTTCGAAGATCTAACCCTGCGCCGCAATAATGATCGAACCTACAATACCGCCGCTATCCAAGGGAAAAAATGGACCAAATGGGCAAAATGGGCAACTAAAGCGTCTTTTGACCACAACTCGCCTCAAAGTGCTCCGTTTCCTCGCCGAAATGTACAGCATGCCGTGATCTAGTCAATCATGCAAAAATATTTTGCGAAATTCGGTAGCAACCCTATTTTTCAAGGCGGGATATATTTCCATCTTGACCATGCTGGAGATCGAGGCGTACGGTTGTTTTTGATCGAATGGGCTTGTTATCTTGTGATAACATCATCAAATTCACAACTCACTGCATCTTAAAAAGCGTTTTCATAGAAAATTTTCAATTTTATCTCATATAGTTACATAGATTGTGGCACGGTCGGCATTTAGATTCTTTCGAAATTGAAAACGGAGCACTTTGAGGCGAAATGTGGTCGAAAGACTCTTTAGTTTCACACTTTGCCCATTTCGCCCATTTCTTCCCTTGGATAGCGGGGGTATTGTACTTATGACCGAGAGATTCACTGCCCACACCGGAGTAAAGCTCAGGTCCGCAGTTGCAGACAACTTCTTTTGTGAACTTCTTCTGAATTGATGAACGCGGAGTCAGATAGATTCCAGGAAAATCTCCTAACTATAGAATCGTGGCTGACAAATCCTCAACCTAAACATTCATTCCGAAGTTGTGCATGGAATATCGCCGTAATCGCCAAAGTTCAAACATGCTGACTTGTTCCGGAGCTGATTTTCATGATGGGGGAGGTCGCCACCCATTATCGGATACAGCTCCCCTTATTTCGTCTACTTTCCAAATCTGGAGATAGGAATATGATTCGTTTGAAAGCAGCTAAGACTTATCTCCGACCCAACCTGACATCCAAAGGTGGTTTAAAACTGTCAGTCTCAGAAGGGTCAACATCTCAGGAAAAATTCCAGTACGTCTCTTGATGGGTGACCTAAGCCGAGTTAGATTTTTCGGTAGAAATAGGCTTTGTGGTTGTCTATAAGAAGGATCACTATGATAAAAAAACCAGGAGAAACGGACCCGCAATGGCTCGTTAAGACCTCCTACTTGGAACACCGTCCAGTCGCCACATCCCCCCCCCCCCGATTCCATCGGCTCCATGCTATGGCAATAGAATCAATGAAATCGAGGGTGTGGCGAGTGGAAGGTGTTCTACCTTTGAGGCCTAATGGGGCTATTTCGGGACCGTTTGTTTTTCGAGATTTTCAATATGGTTGCGATAGGTGCGAATTCATGCAAAAAATTATGATATGGTTTTATCGCGGCCGTTGCCTTCATAGTATGTTGTAAGCTTTTTTGCACTGGATTTCTGTTCTGTACCTCAGCCAATGAGCTGTGGGGCATTTAAAGTGGGCACTCGATTTCGATGACCACCAGCAACGTGCGGTCGCTTTTTTGTCCAAGCAACGTTATGGCAACGTCAGCAGTGATAATTCTCGAAGATCTAACTCTCCGCAGCTGGTGACAGCCGAAATCGAGAGCCCACCAGAGAAGTCCAAGAGTTCGCCTTCAGCCTGCACAGAAATTCAAATCGCCTTGTATTCTGCAAGTCTATTTTTTCTCTTTCTCATTGTTCTCAAAGATCATTTAACGACTGTTAGGTGTTTTACATTACATGGTAACCCTACAGTTTAGGCTAGAAAGCGTAACAAAAGCACCTGTCTAACCCAAGACTATTAAAGGCAGTGTGCACGATAAAAATCGTCCTCGAGTTTTCACAAGAAAACGAAGGTTTAGAGTCTGACCGTTTCATCAGTGAGGAAGGAATCATGAAAAACGCTGCGAAACTTCCAATATTAGCTCTTCTTCTCGAAAGCCACATTTCAACGGTGGATGAGTTGCGCGGGCATGGCGTGAAGTTAACAGTGTGTGCAGGTGCGCCCCAATGCGAAAACTAAGCAGCGCTCGCGCTCCAATGCTAATGAAGAAGGGGACCAAACTCTTCCACAGAAAACTTGACCGCGAGCGGATCTCGGAGCCGATTAAGGCTCTTTCGGCCTCGTTTTTGTTCGTTCTTTCACCACTACTGCTCCAGTGAGACCCGGTCTTTCGATTTCCGGCTGAAAACTGAGGACGAAATTTATCTTAAACACTGCCTTTAAGTCGTTTTCTTCCAGTTTTGCCATGATTGTTCCCAATTTTTGTGTATCTCCAAGACGAGAAACACGATCACTGTTTTAGGTGCACTTCAGTAAAAATTCTGCGGCATTTTTGAAGAGGTCTCGACTTCGATTGACTACAAGTTGTGGGCATTGATCAGGGAGAAGTATAAAAGCTGGTTACAATGCTCACGCAAAATAACACGTTCGCACGTACTAGCGAACTCGCTTTAAGAATGCCCCGGATATAACCTTGGCTCTAAACTGTCAATGAGCATACTGTCCAAGTCTTTGCCAAAGCCTACATGAGCTTCTTTCATCCCTCAAGCCCAGGCAGGATATAAAATGATGACAACGGAAGAAAAACTTCAGTTTAAGTTTGCCTAGTTCAAGTTTGGATGAGTGACTTGTGAAGTAGTCATGCTCAATGGATCAATGTAGTGAACCAGCCAAAAATCGTCAGAGTATAACAGGGCGATCCACAACGATGTGACTTCTGCGATTTTGTGTAGCGTCTTTTCAGAGGTGAACTTTTGACGCTCCCACCCCCCTCAGTCCTCATTTTTCGAAACCTGAGTTCGAGTGCGTATCCTCGTAGTTTGGTGAGCTTCGGTGTATTTTGGAGTGAAATTTACTGCCGTTGATTGCGTGCGTGTGCGTGAGTATGCTGCGTCTCCTTTTTCCCACACTTTCTCTCTGTCTTTGCCCTCGCTCCTCAGAAGCACACAAAGGAACAAACTAAATTTGCCTCCGAAACAGAGTAATTAGTTCAAACGCCAGCTTCAAGAGTGTGTTGCACCGATATAAAATCCATTCTGTCAGAGATCAGAGTATAAGTTTGAGGAAGGAAGAACATGCCGCTGTCGCGTCGTGTCCACGGAGGGAAAAGGGGAACACTCTTTGCGCGGTGGTTTGTTTGCCGGGATAAGCGTAAAGTGTTGGCTGGAGTGCTACATCCCGCCACTGTAGTCAACTGAGCTCAACAATGCTGCCGTCCATTCGGGTGCAATTTCTTTTCCTACGTGGGGTTGAAATCTTCAAAATTCTAAGGGGACAGACAGACTTCAAGGGTGATTGAACTTATTGTGAAGCTGCTGTTAACAGAAACCCTGTGAGATCTCTTGAGAGATATGCCTTCCACCGCTACATTTGTGAATATATAGCAGGATTGAAAGCTTGTCGCACAACTCCGTGTAACTGGCAATTTTCGAAGCACACAGCTTTTTATATATACTTCAGACGACCGAGGTTTTTAAAGTTTTATTATTTTTTGACTTAGCTTTCGCCTTCCTTACATAAAGGCAGTGTCCACGATAAAAACCATGTCTGATTTTCTGGTGGAGATCGGCAGCTGCGGGGCCTAGCGCAACCCTAACGTTGAAAAAACTAAGAAAATTGTGCTTGGGACGCTCCCTTACGGCCCCAAAGTTGGACACCCGTCAGCTCGTCACACCCGAGATGCACTTTCCACGCCCACCGACGTGAACAAATGAATGCTCGAGATTTTGAGATGAGCGATGGTTTCCGATTAATAGCCCCGTTCTTCTCTTCATTCTCAACTTATCTCTTTACTCAGGTCAGCTCGCATACATCGGCTGCAAAAGACGGAAGTTACAAGCCTCGGACAACTCGTCCACCATGTTTCCTCAGCTCAATCTTTGAGGGACCATAGCTCCGTTCCCAGAAGGTCTTGTACGATTCCAAAACCATCATTGGAATCAGCATGGGACCGTCTTCAAAATAGGCAGAAAGGCAGAAAACGATTCTTATTGTGAACTTTGCCTTTAAGGGGCTATCGGAAACGCAAGAGCAGTGGAGGTATTTGGTGGTCTAGACAGCAACTTCTAACCTTGCCCTGCTTTCTAGGCCTCTGAAGACGACGAGCTCCGTCGAAACGCTCAGGCCGATACAATAAATCTGTCCACCTACGAAACTCGAAGGCAGAAAGCATTAGTAAACAATAGATCAAAATGCCGAGATTGCAAGATTGGAGAAGCTGGAGTTTATTATTTTTCATTTGCGTTTGGCTGAACAGGGATGTATTGAAATGATAAAAACGATCCACGACCTAAAAAGATATGGGATTTGCGGAAATATCGGGGGGAGACTGAAATTGTGATGGTTGTAGCCTAAGGGAAGGGATTTTCACAGCAGTGGCCAGTTTGGCCGCGGCGTTTCCGTTTCTTCCAATTACCGACCGCACCGTGCACGAATATTCAACGAATTGCGCCACACACAGATCGTGTTACAATTAGCATTCTGTGGACATGGCCAATAGAGCTCGAACATACTCCTAACTATGTATGTATGTGGGAGACGGGGTCCTTGATTGCCTGAAAAAGTATTCCTTGAAAATAGAAGGAAGGAAAATTCGCAGAGTTAAAAAAAAGCAACTCTGTGGAGAGGCATTCCTTGTAAAAAGTGCGGATAAATATGTTGTCGACGCGATAAAATGAACAGAAACGATCGGAAAGAGTATGTCATCAACCCGAAGTATCTAGCTGTTGACATCCGATCGTTGGAAGGGGGACAGACGATGAGACTTCACCAAAGCTCGAAGCGTCTGGATGTTGACATGTAACCAATTGGAGCTGAGCTAACGAACTGACGCCATTAGAGTCAAATGCTCAACTATCCACACCGCAACTATAGAAAATTAGGCGCTCGTTCTCTCCCTACTACCAATAGGTAGAGTTCCACAACTAATGTGATCTTAGAAAGTAGACAGTAGCGTATATTGTCGCGGACGATGGAAGATAGCTTCGGAATTCAAAACTTGATTAGTCTTGAAAGACCACGGGGTGAAGTTCATCAGAACTGAGCGCTTACGGGTGTTACGTCCTCTGTCTGGTGGGGACAAAGCGTATCCCTTCTTGTGCGTATCCCCACAACCACGGAGATACTGTGTTGAAGAATACCTCTGAGTTGAAGAATTAAAGGCAGTGTTCACGATATAGGTCGTTTTTTGTTTTTCCACCTATCTTGAAAATGTTCCCATGCTGATTCTAATGATGTCCCTGGAA
This sequence comes from Aplectana chamaeleonis, assembly GCA_029168955.1. NCBI lineage: Eukaryota > Metazoa > Nematoda > Chromadorea > Rhabditida > Cosmocercidae > Aplectana > Aplectana chamaeleonis. The sequence continues at coordinate 100,397 of JAPDOI010001057.1, read as the reverse complement.
CCCCCTGGAAACGGAGGTATGGCCCCTCGAAATTCAGCAGAGGGAGCATTGTGGACGAGTTGTCCGAGGCTTGTAACTCCCGTTTTTTGCAGCCGATGTGTGCGAGCTGACCTGAGTAAAGAGATAAAGGGAAGAACGGGGCTTTCGAACGGAAACTATCGCTCATCTAACCACCAATGCAGAGCAACTAGGACGGACGTGGGCGGAGTGGCCCAATGGTTTGTTTGGCCCACGAGATGTTCACCCACTTACCGGCCGTTTTTCGTCGCACTTCCGTTCTTAATCTTCTTATAAAAACCCATAGCTTACGCTCCAGCCAAAAAACGTGCAACTTTTTCTATGTGAACACTGCCTTTAAAGCGCCGGTGAGCTGGTATTGAGTGCAAGATGGCGCATCTCGGTCAAAGCTGGTCCGCTTTGGCATTCAAAGTCTTCCAGGCGATCACGCGTTGAACCGGGTTACGAAGCAGCCTGTTCGCGATCAGTTCAAGTAAATTTGTTGTATGTGGTGGAAATGATTCAAGCGGGCGGTCAGTTCTAATCTCAAGTCGTTGCGCGCAATAAGTTCGCACTTCTGTTCCACATACCGCGCGAAAATAGCGAGCATGCGCAGCTTGTCCGCTGTCAGTTCTAAATTGATTTTTGTGCGCGATTTGCTTAATCTCAGCGTTAAGTCCGCACCTTAATTCGGTTAGAAATTGTTTTTGTTTCCAGTAAGACTTTTAGTTCTTCTATTTGACTGCAAATCTTCTTTGATGTTGAGCAGAAAAGAAACGCGTTCGGAGGCTCACTCCCAGTTTCGGACGGGTGATTGTCGTAATGTGTTCTAAAGTCGAGAGAGATGGGGAGACGGGGGATGAGCGTCGCGCGTGATTGTATGGATGGGGAAGGAGCCTAGCCCGTGTTCGTAAGAAACACGGATTCTCCTCCAGCTTTTCTTGCGGTTGGAATACACTAGGACCATCACCCACATTGGACAACACGTCCCTCACCGCATCCCAAGCCTGTGGGCCAGTAAAGGAGGAGGCGCGGACGAGTTGGGCTGTATACACGTCATCGCAAGAACCTGTTCACCCGGACCCCAAAAAAAGGTCAACGGCGTGTGCCCTATACAGTATAGCTCGTCCGCGGTTCTTGCTTTTCTTGAGTTCTGGGTCCGTAAGCCACATTCTGTGGAAGAACTGGAACGTTTCAACCGGTTAATCATGAGGGAAAATACAATTTTCAATCATGAACTCGAAGGAAAATATTGCTTTTCCACAAGTTTGACCGCTCATCCAAATGGTATGACCTGCACCTAGGCTGGCTAGTCTCGCGATGAGGTCAATTTCATTATGATTGAGAGAGAAAATTTGAATCATCCATGTGAGTTCAACTCGGGTAATGTGTGACTTCCTGCAGCCTACAATGTGTTAGATGACGTGTGGAGGAGGTTGCAGGAAAATGTCGAACAACATTAGCTGGCCAATTTCGGACGAGGAAGTAATTGTCCGAATTAAGTGAAGCTGGCTGCCGCTCGAAAGTGGAGGTGCTGTTGCAGTAAAGGGGACGGATTTGATGACCAAACATCCACAGACCACCTCCCGAGATTAATTGCTCCAATTCAACAATGTTCGCTAAGGCTGCACACGAGCACTCAGCGGCAACCGCGACGAAACCCCCCAGGGCGACTTGCACACAAAGTGCGCCACAACACTCGACGGACAAAGAGCAGCTTGTTGCTGCACATTTTAGGGAGGTTTAATTGACTGCATGGATATCATAAGATGATACAAGGTGGGGAGGGGAAGTGCCTATCTCACGGTGGCCACTAAAAAGGTCAAGACCGTTCATAGGTTGCTCAGCGCAGACCCACAAGTTGCCGAACCGTCCCTGAAGGATGGTGCGATGAAAACCCACTACTTAGTGCGGTCGTAATATATTGATCTTCATAGAACGACTGTGGATTTTTGTGAAAAAACGGTCATTTCATGGGGCCAGATAGCTTAAATTTTCGGTATAGCGTTTGTCATTACAAAAACGAACCTTCGTCTTGCTTTTTCTGTAGTTGCGCTGCGATCACTTTCCATGCAGAAACGTCTCTGAACAGACAACAATTTTCTGTGCGACAATATTCTTTGACGCGTAGCAAGCTGTGGCTATTTCTGGGTGGCTCTCTATCTCAACAGACCTGCGATTAAGCCATGTTTTCTTCGCATGGCGGGTGGATTTATGACGGGTCTTTGGCGAGCAAATGGGTGGTGGTTAAGCTGTTTTTCGGAGGTCATTATCATTTTTTTCTGCGAGCCTTGCATGTTGAACCATATCCGGATTTTCGTGGGCTCGAATCAAATCTCTTCATCGGTACCTAGCCTTTAGAGTAGAGATGGCATTTACTTCGGGGCTAGGATATCGTATTACAGCGAGGACTCGCTTGGAAGATGTTGGAAGGAAACGTTTACGAGACCAAATAAACGCCTTAGATGCACCACAAATGAATGCAATTGACGAACGCTGCTGCACACACAACAAATAGAAAGACGAAAGAAGTCATGTGAATCGTGTCTCATCTCGAGGATTCCCAATGTTTGTCCAGAATAATGAAGTCAAATGTATAGAAAGAATCGTACGGAGGCACGAGGTGTGGTCTGTGAGAGGTGGAATTCATTTTCGTAGTCCGGAAGAAATCGGGGGAAACAGGATTTTGACGCAAGAGGGATGCACTGCAAAATCGAACCTTATGGGAGGTACATTTTCCTACCAGGCTGTCATCTCCAGTTTCAACCGAAAAAACAGTCGGTTCGAGAAATTTGATAAAAACCAGTACATAGGTATTCTTCCACGTAGGAATCGAAACGGTTTTGAAAATTTTTTCTTCAATTTTTTTTGTTACGTATCGATAGAGAATACAAAGAAAGATTAGAGTCTCACTGCTAAAATTTTCGAGGAAGCTTTCCTATCAAAATGAAGATCCTCCAAAGTTGAACAATTTTGGACGATTTTTTCGTACAGATCGTCGGTTTATGTATACGGTGTAGCGATCTGGAAATCACTTTCCGGACTTGCTCATTTACCTCTGAACGTTAACAAGCACTATGTTCTTGGATAGCCATTCTTACCTCAATCCCAAATAACTGTTCCAATCTGAAAAAAGGTTGATTTTGGAGGAAGTTATAAAAAGACTCTAGAGGCGCAAAAAGGCGATTTCGCCTGTCTTCTGACTGAATCCTCCGAACGGTTGTGCATATTGATAAGAAAGAAAACGTGCTCCTGCAAAATGGAAATCTTTGGTGTCCTAAAGTTCACGCGCTCACTTCGTAGGTGTAATCGTGGGACTCTTTATACAGAGGGAATTATGCCAAGCATAATCAAATAGCAAAAACGAGATTCATTAGTTTATTCCAACTCTATATTTCTGCAAGTGTGCTACATTGAGTTATCCATGCAACATTTATATGAATCCAGAAGAAACTTCTGAAAAAAAGACATTTTCCACTTAATGGAGAAACACCCATTCCGACGAGCTAAAAAAGTGAAAAAAAATGCTCGTGAGTTTTTCATTTTAGGAGGGTTTACACTGCATAGAGATGGGAAAATTCCCATGCTCATAAAATTTCGACCACAAGGCTTTTCAGGTGATGCGGGAAAAAATGAGGCAACTGTTTAGGGGAACTCAAACTTCGCGATGACGAGAGAGAAATACGGCGAAGGCATAAGCTAGCGTGAACAACTGCCCTCAGGGCGAACGCATCAAAGAACACCGGAAAAATTCACACAATATCCCCCTCCCTTTCGAATGAGTTGCGCACGGAACACAATCCTTGGTTGTGAGCCGATCCCATTTCTGACATGGCGGTCTGCGGCAGCCGAGCGCGAAACATGAAGACCACAATGCTGCTACAAATTGCATGGGCCACCTTGTGACAGCTTTCGCCTCAAGACTTCGTGGGACTTGTGCGACTTTGATGTTTCGCACCATTTATGCCACATAGTGCACATGGACTTGCCAAGAAGTTTCCTTTGAGTTCACACGGTTTCCTACTGAGTAGGTTCGAAGTGCGTTACACTCTTAGCAACGTAGAAACTTGAAAAAGGTGCGGTACATGGAAGAGACAAAGTTCCCGCGTAAAGCAGGGTGGCGCCTATGGAAGCAAGAAGCTTATACCGGCGCTGTCGAAAGAAATTTCAAAGCAATGAGCCTTTGTGTTGAAGACGTTGCTCGAGCAGAAACCATAGCTCTTTGGGTTTGGGTGAATCGTCCGTAGGAGCCAGTTTTGTGAAGTCGTAGGGTTCAAAATAACTCCCTTTTTGCGTCTGAATGTGAAGAGAGTGCCCCCAGGCCAGACTGCATTCGCTTTGCACCAGATAGTTTCTTGAACTTCACTCAAAGCCCTTGGCGCACAACCCTGTTGTTATCCAGTGATTAGTCATAGTTGCTGCGAAACCGACTAATCTTCCCGCTCGAGTTCTTCGGTTTCGTCTCAAATAAGCCTGGAGTTTTCCTTTTATGTTGTTCATTGAAGGTGGCTTCTATTCAACTCATGTTAGTAGTAGGACGTTTAACAAACACAACTGAAAATTGCACCCAGAAGGCAATAACAAATTCATCAATACATGTGAACCTACAACTTGCATTTTTTTTGTAAACCAAAGTCACCTGTCACTCCTTCGCAGGCCGCCCGGCTACGCCGGGCTCATTGCCGGCTTTGCCGGCTCACGAAATGCACTTTTTGCCTTGCTTCATAGGTCGTTTACGCTATACCGATTATTTTCTTCTGCTGAGGCACTACGTGAAAAAAACAAAAGTAGTTTTTCTTATTGGAATTTTCAGCAAGATGTTTTCGCTCAGCTCCTTCAAACTTCTAAAATTCTTGGCCCTTTCCCTCCCGTTTTCCTTAATCCACCATCCCTCTGCCGATCTTTCCCACCATTGTCCGCATGCTACCTGAAAAGCGCTAGTGACTTTGAATGGCGTTTGCTCCTTCAACACAACTCACTTCCCACAAAGCTGCGCACGTTTCCCTGGAGCGCTACACACAATACCGCCGCTTTCCAAGGGCGAAATGGCAAAGTGGGCAACTGAAGCGTCTTTCGACCACAACTCGCTTCAAAGTGCTCCGTTTTCAAATTCGAAAACGCCGAAATGTACAGCATGTCGTGATCTAGTCGACCAAGTTAAAATATTTTGTGAAATTTTAGAAAGACATAATTTTTTAAGGCGGAAAACATTTCCATATTAACCATGCTAGAGATCGCTTACGGTTGTTTTTCACCGAATGAGCTCGGTATCTTATGATAACATCATCAATTTCATAACTAAGTCCATCCTAAAAAAGCGTTTTCATAAAATAATTCCAATTTTGTCTCATATAGGTAGATAGATTGTGGCACGGTGATCGTTTTGGTCCTTTCAAAATTGAAAACGGAACACTTTGAAGTGTGTTGTGGTCGAAAGACACTTTAGTTGCCCACTTTTCCCGTTTTTTCCCTTGAATAGCGGCGGTATGGTACCTTTCCCGACTCGATTCACGCTCCTCATAAGGGGCCGAGTAGACTCTCGCCGCTAAAAGGCGCGGCAGCATTCAATGGATGGGAATCGATCGTGCGGCGCCGCATGATCGAAACTTGTTCATAGCATGCTGCCGCGATTTTCAACGGTGGGAGTCTATTCGGCTCCTAAAGCACCACTATGTAGCTCTTCACGATAGGGCACACAATCCCCACGAGACTCCATTCACCTTTCATGATGAGGTGCACACCAACTATCAACCGCTACCAATTCCAACGTGCGTACACGCAGCACCAACCTGTAAGCCCCGCCTACTTCAACGAAGTTACGTTGTCTCGACGTCACACACACTTCCCATGCACCAATACCAACTACCCGATATCGCTAAAGACTTTTTATGCGAAACACGCGGAGATTCGCCCTATTCGTTGGAGTTCTGCATGCTCCGTGAAGTTTTCTTATGCGACGCACCTGTAGCCCCACCAACTATAGCGGAGTTATGCGTAGCGCGGCGCTCCACTTACTCTGCATGTGCCTATTCCGCGCTACTCCTTTTTTCGGGGAGTTCAGTGAGAGACACGAAGTCTCACTCATTTTTAAGAAGTTGTGTGCCAACGTATTCTACGCGCGGCACACCGAAACCTACAAATTGCCCACCTTTGACAACGTTATTGAGTTAGGCTCGAAATCTCGCCTACTTTGACGGCTATCACAATTTATCCCTGCCCACGTTTCGTAACCTTTCGCGCACTTATTCCCATACTCGCTTCTGCACTGTTGTGGAATTGTAAGCGGGGAACTTGGCGCCCTGCCTCCTCTCCCTTCGATCTGCGACAGGTCTTCAATGTCAGGGAATGGTGCCATCAGCCATCAAAGCGAGGACGGTTCCCACCACCAGGCCCACTTTTAACAACGATTTGAACGGGCGATAATGTCGTTGAACAGTTGCCTCCATCGCATGTCACTGACAGATACCGAGATAACTGAGGAGAAACTGAAAATCGATGTCATCGTTTTGACTGAGGCGAAACTCGTCGACAGGAGAAGTTGAACTTGTGAACTTCCTCATAGACTCATGAAATTGCTCTGTTTCAGTGAAAAGTCTTGAAAGACAGACTCTAATGTTGATCGTGTTCACTCGTTACACAGTCCACGCTCCCGTGGGGGGGCTCAAATCGTGTATTGTTTTCAAGTGTTCATGCGCAGGGAAGTAAGTCCACGCAGTAGAGGTGAGTATCGAAAAGACCATCCGTACTTTCGCGAGAAAAAATACTGTAAAAAAATCTCTCAAAACACTCACTCCACCCTCCCACCTACCCTCGATGCCCGAGCAACTCGCAGGGAGTGCTTTCTGTCAGTCATCAGATTAGCCGTGAGGCGATGGCAGAAGGGCCGCAGAGTGCTTGTTCACTGTGTACGGGCAATCAACGAAACGGCGCTGCCAACTGCCCGCGACCGTTCTATTGGCCTTCCGCGGGAGGGGTTACGGGACGTCGGCTAGTGGTACCGCGGGAAGTGTGATGTCTCTAACTGAGTAGGAGCTTGGGCTAAGTTGCGGCGCGTTCTGATATGGGTGAACTGGTGGTCGTGCGGTATTCCGGCCCCAGCCCGGGAATGCCGTAATCGATACGGTGATAGGACACCTCCGCTATCACCTGATTTCATCGACTGCATTATATTTTCTGTATTGTTCTAGCTCGTCCATCCTTATCAACAGTCATATATCTGTATTCCACTTCTTCTATTCTTGTCTGCAATTAACAGTAAAGGTTAGTTTACCTTTTTACAATCATTTTTAAAAATTTTAATAATTTATTTATTGAATTATCAATTCTGATTCATCCGCGTGCATTCACTCGTTCAGTTATTCATTTACTAATTATCAATTCCTTTACTGATTTATTAATACATATTTCATACATTCATTTACTTATTTGTTTATTCATTTGTCTAATTATCCAATTGTTTAGTTGTTCATTCATTTATTTTTTATTTGCTTAACTATTTTTGACTTTTAAAATGTTTATTAATTCGAAATACTTGTATAGCTAAAGATCAATCATTACAGTAAGGCCGCGTTTCCTATTCGTGTTAATTAGGGTTTTTAAAAGTAACGACATTGATTCAAAAGCGAATTTTCATTTCGAAATAATAACAGATAGTAAATAATGAATTCATATAAAAGAACTTGTTCTCTCGGAATTTTTTTATTTTATTACATTTTTTTATCTCAAATGTGTGACTTTTTTGTTCATGGCGAAATGCTCTAAGGACATTGAGGATTTTATTGGTTATCCTGTTCTAACATCATCATCTAATACTTCATTTGATTTTTCATATTCTACCCACAACGCACATCATACCGTTTTCACACACGTTTACGAGGTTAGCAGCGGTTGTCACGATTACTAGAAACTTGAATCCCCTGCTATTCCTTCGAGAGCTGTGTCGAATTTCATGGAATCCGCTTCCTAGGCCACCCACACTTTTTCTTTTTTTTATATTCGTAAGCGTACACCCTGTGTATCGCAGGCTCTTTTGTGCTCTACTCTTTCGACATATTTTTACTTAGCAACATTTTCATGCAGAAGAGCAATAGTGGCCTGATGCTCAACCTGATGCTCGTGAAATCGGGGTTGTGTCTTTGTGGCGCAGCGGTTAGTAACGTGGGGTCGCTAGATTACGTCGAGAGTTCGACTCCTTATGCCGCTCGCTTTCTTGTAGATTCATGTATCATTCATACGTTTTTCGGATAATTACGTCAGTGTTGCTGTAGAAGCACACTATATCGCTGTGAGAAGTTTCTAAAAAATCATGACACATGAATATACACATTATAGCGAGGAGAGTAAATGTGCACTAGTGTGCACACATACAATTTCGATTCGAAATGCGGCAAATTCCGTAGATTAGTTTTTGAGCCCGTTGAAAAAACATTCTGCGTTCGTAAGGCAACGTAGCACACCGCTTGCAGAGATGTTTTACAAACTCTTTCTGGAGGTCTATTCGTTTCCCACGGCATACTGTTTACCAACGCAGGGCACGCTCCACATGATGGTCGAACCACTTTCCACGACGTCCTGATGCCGTCGTTTGGCGCCCTCCGCATATTTCACGACATTCTGCGAACCCCCTATGCAATTCTTCAGAATGATTTCTGGCGTGAGCCTTCTAAAATGGAAATTTATGCAATTACAGAAGGCACACCTCAATAATCAGAATAACACACGAACGGACGCCACTTCGTTTTACAATATACGTACCATGGAAAGACAGCTGTCCAACTTTGGTGTCCAAGCTTGAGAGCTGATTATTTTTACTCACATAAGAATGTCGCGAAAAATATTTCAAAAGAGTAGAGCACGAAAGAGTATCACCACTCTCTGGATGGAGAGAAGCCGCGCCGCTGCCATGATGGCTTTATCATCAATGTCGAGTGGCTGTTGCGAAGAAAAAACAATGGTGGAGATGGAGAAACAATCGCCCCATTCCCAAGACAGTGAGATAATATGTAGCTGCATCGCGGCTTCCTGGATATGGGAAACAAACCATATGCGATACCTGAGGTACAGTTCACTTCGGCACTGCCGTTCAGTCCGCAAAGTGCGCGCTGATTGCGAAATCTTGCTGCGGCGCGGTTGCGTGTATTCTCAGACAGGGATGTGGGATCACCCGCGCGGTGGGATCACCCGGGCACCAAAGGCGAAAAGCGCCCGAGTGATCCCACATCCTTGTCTGAGGATGCTCGCAACCGCGCCGCAGCACGACTTCGCATTCAGCCTGCACTTTGCGGACTGAACGGCAGTGCTGAGGTGAACTGTACGTTAACAAAACAAAAATTTAAAAAGTAGGCATAAACTAGGAAGCGGATTCCTTCAAACTCGACACAGCTCTAGAAGGAATAGCAGGAGGTTCACGTTTATGGTAATCGTGACAACCGCTGCTAACCTCGGAAACATGTGTGAAAACATTATGATATGGGTTGTAAGTAGAATATGAAAAATCAAATGGAGTAACAGATTACGATTTCAGGACAGGATAGCCAATAGAATCCTAAAAGCTCCTAAAGCATTTCGCTTTAAACAAAAAAGTTACATTTGAGATTGAAAATGTAATAAAATAATGAAAACAATCGCGACAGAACAAGTTCTTTCAAAGGCACAGTCCAACCTTGAAATCGTTTTTCATTTTAAAAGATTACTCGGAGAGAATGTTGGACTGATCACAATGTTGTCTTCAGAAATGCTCAGAACCCTTTACGAACCGAGTTATGGCCCTTCAAAGATTGGAATTTCAGACTATGAGAATTTCGTGGACGAGTTGTCGCGGTCCTGTTCTTCCTCGTCGTACGCACTCATCGCGCCGGAGAAAACCACATTATAAAGTTGGGCCGATAATAAATGGAGGAACACAGATTTTGACTAGATTCCACTTCGCTTCTCGTCCCTACTGAGAACTAAAGCTCCGAAGTGCGCGGAGCGAATGGGTGCTATTTTCGGGGGCGGAGAGAGTGGGTACTCGGTTTTTCTCGCTCATTCTGAATAGTTGAAATTCCGCTTTCGGCAGGGTTGCTACACAGGGCGTCCTAGCCATAATATCAAATTTAACCCACGAGCTTGGACTGTGCCTACAAATGAATTCGTTATATACTCTGTCAATAATTTCGAAATGAAAATTCGCTTCTAAATCTATGTCGCTACTTTCACAAAGCCCTAGTTAAGACGAATAGGAAATATGGGCCTAACTGCTGTAATAGTTGATCACGAATTATAAAAGTATTTCGAATAAATAAACAGTTTAAACTTGAAAATAATTAGGCAAACACAAAAATATAAATGAATAAATAAACAATTAAAATAATTAGATAAGTAAATGAACAAGTGAGTAAATGAATGTATGAAAAATTATTAAATGAGTAATGGAATGGATAATTAGTAAATAAATAACTGAATAAGTGAATACACGCGAATAGATCAGAATTGATAATTTAATTATTAAAATCTTTGAAAATGATTGTTAAAAGGTAAACTACTCGTTACTGTTAATTGCAGACAAGAATAGAAGAAGTGGAATACAGATATATGACTAGTGATAAGCATGCACCAGGTAGAACAATACATTAAATATAATGCAGTCGGTGAAATCAGTGGCCGTATTCATAAAACCATGGGGCTACCCGGGATGGTCCAAAGCCCACTCGCTGTTGGACGAGTTTCCGATGTTGCACCTTCCTGGGTACCCGGCAGGTAAACAGGAAGACTCTGGGCTACTTGGCGTGTAGACAGGAAGGTTTCTAGCCACCTGGCGGGTGCACGGAGAGAATAGCGGCTGCCTACTACGCCGATCTTGCGCTTCTGATCGTGATCAATATGTTACTGGCAGGCAGCGCTCGCTCTGCCCGTCCACCCGCACAGTCGATGTCGGGCATGCTGTGCCCGCCGGAATGCATTAATAGCGGAGGTGAGACACAGCATCCTCTTACCCGGCGGTCTCCTCTCTGTCTCTGCGGGTGGCTACTCAAGCCTGTCTCTGCTCTAACAGGTGGCGAAGAGTTGGCCGCCACTAATAAAATCTCGACAGGGAGGCACAAAACTGGTGTCCATATGCCGGGTATGGGAAGGTTACTCCTCCTTCCCGCGCCCACGGTTTCATGAATACGGCCACAGGTGATAGCGGAGGTGTCCTATCACCGTATCGATTAACGGCATTCTCGGTCTTGGGCATCAACGTTACACACACGACCACCAGTTCACCCATATCAGAACGCGCCGCAACGCAGCCCAAGCTCCTACTCAGTTAGAGACATCACACTTCCCGCGGTACCACTAGCCGACGTCCCGTAACCCCTCCCGCGGAAGGCCAATAGAACGGTCGCGGGCAGTCGGGAGCGCCGTTTCGTTGACGGCCCGTACACAGTGAACAAGCACTCTGCGGCCCTTCTGCCACCGCCTCACGGCTAATCTGATGGCTGACAGAAAACAGCCCTGAAGCAGTTTGCGGCGCATTTAAAAATCACCCCTTAAGTAAAGGTTTGTTAAAACAAAATTTCAAAAATCCGCTTCTGGGGAATTCATCTCGAACTGCTCTTGACAAGCAAGGAGTGAGCTTATACGGGTAAGCTTCCTACACTCACTGGTCCTTGCAGTCTTCTCATTCGCAGATGCCAATAACGGACAATGGCTCACCTGCCCAAGACCAGCGTCGCACACAGCGCGGGTTTTGGAAAGAGTCTCAACACAGCGTTCTCTGCTCAGCAGTCGTACAAAGACAAGACATAAAGGGCCCTCATGGGAATCAAAGAAATCGCCGCTGCGACTCCGCGGTGGTGCCGCAGCGGCTCCGCGGCAGTGCCGCTGCGGCTCCGCAGTAGTGCCTCTGTGGCTCCGCGGTTGTGCAGCTACGGCTACGCGGTGGTGTCGCTGCGGCTCGGCGATCGGTGGCTGCGCTCTGAGAAAATAGAACCGACTGCAAGTAACTCTTATGAAATGAGTCATAACACAACTGGGTGGTGATCTGGCGTGAAGTTCGCTAAACCTGAACATAACGCAAGCTGACAGAGAAAATGAAAGTAGATTATGAATGAAGAAAAAGATGGATAGCTTTAGAAAAAGTTCTCCGGAGGACTTTTTCGGAAACTATCCATCTTTCTCCTCATTCACACACTAGTTCCAATTTCTCTGTCGGCTCGCGTTAGGTTGAAGTTTTGCGCGAACTTACCGCAAGCTGAAAAAAGTTCAAAGAATCTTCAGAAATTCTTTCTAAGTCAGTATGTTTTCCAGAAAAGACAGAATGAACCATTTTTTGGGAGAATTTTTTTACACTGCGCGTAAAATACCCGCGCTGAGTTTTGAAATAAACGGGTAGCATTTGCAAACTTGGCAAGGAAGCGTCCGATGCATGTAAATTTTTTGAACCAAGACGTTTTTGAATTCTGAAAACTCTATCATGTTCACAGCTCAAATTCCTACATAATAATGTACATTGTGAACCAAATTCCTTAAAATCGCTTTGTTTCCGAGCAAAATTATTTTTGCGGTCGTTCCACAAAAACGTCGCGTGCGGCGAAACTTCGAGTAGCAGTTGTAGAAGTAATAGAAGAGCCATCTTTATGTTTTCTTCGTGGATTAGACGAAGGTGCTATCTTGAGATCTGTGTAGATTGAATTTTCGAAAAATTCCTTCTGTGGTCTGGGGCTTTCGCAAGAAAAGTCCTACTTTTCAGGAAGCTCCCGAGCGTGTTAAGTGGAGGATTTCAAAAACTCAATCTGCACAGATCTCGAGATTGCCCCACTTTCATCTAATTAGCAAACTAACATAAAGATTGCTCTTCTATCATTCGTATAATTACTACTCAAAGTTTCGCCGCACTTTGCCGCGCGCGACGGTTTTGTGAAACGACCGCAAAAAACAGTTTCACTCGAAAACAAAGCGAGTTTAGGGATCTTCGGTCCACAATGTATATTATTATGTAGGAATTTGAGCTGTGAACATGATAGAATTTTCAGAATTGAAAAACGCCTTCGTTCAAAAAAATTGCATGTATCGGACGCTTTTTTGCCAATTTTGGCAAATGCTCCCCGTTTTAGCGCGGGTATTGTATCTAGTGTCTCACAACATGGCATGCGAGTGCGTGGTTTCAGCAATGTCCGGTCACTTTCCTGGAAATCTTCAAATGAAAAGCTTGTGTTTAGGAAGTGGGGCAAACTCGAGATCTGTGCAGATTGAATTTTTGAAATCCTCCACTTAACACGCTCGGGAGCTTCCTGAAAAGTAGGACTTTTCTTGCGAAAGCCCCAGACCACAGAAGGAAGTTTTCGAAAATTCAATCTACACAGATCTCAAGATAGCCCCACCTTCGTCTAATCCACGAAGAAAACATAAAGATGGCTCTTCTATTACTTCTACAACTGCTACTCGAAGTTTCGCCGCACGCGACGTTTTTGTGGAACGACCGCAAAAATAATTTTGCTCGGAAACAAAGCGATTTTAGGGAATTTGGTTCACAATGTACATTATTATGTAGGAATTTGAGCTGTGAACATGATAGAGTTTTCAGAATTCAAAAACGTCTTGGTTCAAAAAATTTACATGCATCGGACGCTTCTTTGCCAAGTTTGGCAAATGCTCCCCGTTTATTTCGAAACTCAGCGCGGGTATTGTACGCGCAGTGTAAAAAATTACCCCAAAAATGGTTCATTCTGTCTTTTCTGGAAAACATACTGACTTAGAAAGAATTTCTGAAGATTCTTTGAACTTTTTTCAGCTTGCGGTAAGTTCGCGCAAAACTTCAACCTAACGCGAGCCGACAGAGAAATTGGAACTAGTGTGTGAATGAGGAGAAAGATGGATAGTTTCCGAAAAAGTCCTCCGGAGAACTTTTTCTAAAGCTATCCATCTTTTTCTTTATTCATAATCTACTTTCATTTTCTCTGTCAGCTTGCGTTATGTTCAGGTTTGGCGAACTTCACGCCAGATCACCACCCAGTTGTGTTATGACTCATTTCACAAGAGTTACTTGCAGTCGGTTCCATTTTTTCAGAGCGCAGCCACCGATCGCCGAGCCGCAGCGACACCACCGCGTAGCCGTAGCTGCACAACCGCGGAGCCACAGAGGCACTACTGCGGAGCCGCAGCGGCACTACCGCGGAGCCGCTGCGGCACTACCGCGGAGTCGCAGCGGCGATTTCTTTGATTCCCATGAGGGCCCTCTATGTCTTGTCTTTGTTCTGATGTCTTGAAATGAAACTACTCCCTTGAATCAGAGTTGTTAGAATGTTGCATAAGTATTTTAGAAAAGGAAAAAAAGTTGAGCGGCACATGTGATTAATTTTTGGGCCAATGTAAGAGATGAGGTTTTCTGCCGTTTGCCGGCCGTCTTTGGGATTTTCTTGCCGATTGCCGTTTGCCGAAATCTCAGAATCGTTTGCCGCACATCCCTGCTCGGATGAACAGGGATATTTAACCAATGGATTCTGATCGGCGAGATATCCTTTTTGAGCTCCACTGTTTTGTGCACTTAACACTAACACTTTTGTGTTTTTTTTTCTGCGAGAACTGTTTCTGTACTCTTATACTATCTTATTAGTTGCTGTGGATGTCGCAGAATCTGGACCGAGAACAGCATGAAACTCATGTTTCTATTGGCGGCGTTGTGCACCTTTGCACGAATTGTCCTACTTTGCCTTAATAACTTTATTTTCAGCGCGTTTCCGCCGCTCAACCTTCGCAGCTCTTCAGTCGTTTCGAAGCAAAACAGATTCATTTCTTTATGAACGAAAAATTGGATAAATGGAACAGATTTTTGCAGTTTTCTTAAAAACTGTTGCCCTTAAAGGCAGCAGACACGCTTGAAAAAGTTGTTGAGATAACTACATTAGTGGGGTCGTGCGGGCCCTAGAAGAGCCCTCACGAAGTTGCAAGCGCTAAAAACGAGTCCAAATGACCGTATTTGAGCCGTAATCATTCACGAAATCATCCTTGCTCCGCCCATCGATACGGGCTCCGCCCCTCCATACAGGTATTCAATGCTCGATTGCGGCCACTTTAGATTACTTTTTAGGAATCTAACGGCGTAAGCGTTCCAGAAAGGGCCGTACGAGTACATTAGCGTCGTTATCCCAACAAATTTGTTGCTAGCTCCGCTATTTCGGCCAGTGCCGTACAACTCGTCCATTTCTGGGCCAATATAGAACGTACCGTTATATTGAAATGTTTATTATCCAAAAGAGGCTCGAAATCTGCAAAAGTTCGCGAAAGTCCGTCGAAAAAAAGTGTCCTCCAAAAAACTCGCAAAACTTCTGCTCTCTGGTAAGCTTTCGGTGCATAGCACCTTCTTCAGACCTGGTTTGTCGCTATTGTGACTGAGAGCCGCAACCACTAAAAAACCGTTTTTTAGTGGTTGCGGCTCTCAGTCACAACAGCGACAAACCAGGTCTGAAGAAGGTGCTATGGACCGGAAGCTTACCAGAGAGGAGAAGGTCAAGAAGGAAGGGTTGCGAGGTTTTTGAAGACACTTTTTCGACGGACTCTCGCGAACTTTGCAGATTTTGTGCTTTTTGGATAATAAACATTTCAATCAGCAATGAGGCTCCGCGATAGCAGTATTCTGCCATATGTACCGTTATATCTTAATTTCCGTCGATTTGTTTCGTCTTTTTCGTTATTTCTAAATACTAACAGCTTCAGACCTTCAGTTTAATCCATAAAATTGATATCATTTTTGAGCGTGTCTGCTGCCTTTAAAAACACCCCCCCCCAAAAAGAAAACCAAAAACCCAGCGTGAGCAGGGTTTTTTCGATAGATTCAGTTTGACCATTCTAGGTTGGGCTCTTTTTCCGGGAGATCTGATTTTGTCCACGCTTTCATTGAATCTAATAAGGGCCTGTGCTCGTTTATATTTACGTGGGCCTTCTCAGTGAACAGTGCACATAGGGTCCCTTTGTAGAAATTAGTCTACTGAATAGACGACACTGTGCAGATAAACTGTGAGGTAATTCTAGTGAGCATTCGATTTTGATTAGCACTATCAGCTTGGTCTCGAAAATGGATATTACTGGTGATAAAGATGTTCCTACGAAAAAGCGACTTTTTTTTGCTCTGAGAATCGAGTTAAAGAGCGAAGAGGTTAATCATAAAGAGCATAGGGGTTAATTATGGTCCTCATAGCCCTCCCACTAGTCATCTGCTCTTCTTATGACGTGACCGACCCATCGATGTTTTACGGCTGATATATAACGTGCAGCATCTCGAATTCCTGTCTGTTGAGGGAGGCCGGTGCTGCGAAGGTGCTGGTTTCTTTGTCCCGGCTGTACATTCCCGTCAGCGTTCGCTCGAGGGCTAGTTGAACTCGCGTAACATTAAAGACAGGGTTCGCGATAGAAAAGACCTTTGAGCTCTCTCCATAAAAATGCAGATTTGGCCATCACAAAAGTAAAAGTAAGTGAGAAAAAACCGGAAATTCGCGGGAAAAACGCTCAAAAACAAAGTATAGCAGCTAAGGCCATTGTTATACCTAAAGTTTGCGACCGCGACAGGTGCGGTCAACTGCTACAAATCGTGCCGGGCCAGGCCTACACAGTAGAAAAATGCTGTAGCAAGAGCAGATTGCACCACCTGTCGCGGTCGCTGGTTCGAAAGGGGGTGTTATGCCTGAAATGTGGAAACCGTGCGGTAATCGGTCGCTGTCGCGGCTGTCCGTCGCAGTGCAGTGCACTGCGACGGGTGTCAGCGACAGCGACCCAGCCAAATCAGGCATCGTGCCGGGTGTCTCTTGGCCCTGAGCGACAGCGACGGCTGGCCCTCAGCGACAGCGACGTAGCAGTGCTCTGCGACCGCGACAGGCCTTTCTTGGGGTATAACAATGGCCTAATAACTGGTGTAGGCCGGCCCCCTAATTAACGCGATTTTCATTAATGCTCGCTTATCCGCCCTTCATTTTGCTACCAAAGTGGTCAGTAGTCTCCAGAAATGTTCAGAAATTGCTTTAGAAGCAAAATAAAAGTTGGCAAAACAGGCTTTTACCCAAATCTCAATAATTGGGGGCGGGAGGACACCAAACCATTAGTTTCTCCTGAGCGTTTTTTCTCCAATTTTTTACTTGTTTTCACTTTTGTGATGGTCAGATCTACCAATCCACGGTGATAGCACAACAACCAATTTTATCGAGAACCCTGCCTTTAATCTCAGAAGACTTGTTGGATGTGCATGTTTCAGCTTACATGAAGGGGAAGACGGTGCAGTCGAAGAAGTGCGCACGTGTTTCTTTTTTGTCGGAGACAATGTGGACAGCTTCCTTGATGTCTTACATCGCACCCCATGCAGCGCTTCTTCTTTGGTTGATTTCGGCCGGCCCTCAAATCGTTGTCCATGGTCACGAGGCGCTCGAGGTACACGTATTTTTCGGTATTCCGAAGAGGAAGTCTGCCAACTGTAATCGGTGCTGAGTCCGCTCGGTTCCTCATGACTTCTGTCTTGCTGCGATTCATCGTCAACCCAATTCTGCGGCGCGCTGCGGCCAGTTCTTCCGCCATCTGCTGAAATTCGGCTTGGCTGTCACTGACCAGAACGATAATATCCGCGAATGGGGGGGGGGGGGTTGAGAGCTTTTTAGCACTCGGTGGGGATGCCTCTATTGTTCCAATCTAGATCCGGCATGGCGTGATGGAGAGCATCAGTGAATAGCTTTGCTGACTTGATCTTCGTAGGTGCGCAATGTTGCACTTCTCCAGCATGTTGATGTATAATTGGTCCGAATGAAACTGTCCTCACACGCGGCCTCCGCTAGAGAATTTTTTTGGTTGGCGAATTGCCTAGTAGGAATATCGGACGGACTGTCAATGATATCCCACTCAGTTGTCTGCCATCGTGGAGAATTTCGTCCAAAAGTGCCTTCGCGTCCGTCGCTGGGCACACACGCTGGCCGCCTAGGCGGACAGTCTCATTCAAACAGACTTTAGATCGGGTCCACACCAGCACGGAGTAGGATGTCCCATACCGGGTTAAGTTTGATACCGTCAAATGTTTGGGAGTATTCGATGAAGCACATCGGCTATAGTTGCTAGGACTCTCGGGTCTTCTTGATCAGCTGAGTCACCGTGTGGATGTGATCCAAACAGCAGTATTCGCGGAAAAAACCGGCTTGTTCCACAAGCTGGAACTCATCCAACGTTCTTTCTAATCCAGCAAAATCTTGCTGAACAGCTTGCAAGGCTGGGACAGAAGAACAATCGGCCTGTAGTTTTTGACCTCTTCTCGTTCACCTTTCTTCAAGATAAACGCAGTCCGTTTGGAAAATTTTTGAAATCGGGCGTTGATGATCGGCAACGGGAGGTGTGCCGTGCTCCTCTGGCATCCATGATGACCGTGGTTACGGCTCGGAGGTCGGTGAGGTTCTTCCTGCAAGTTCTTATACTGGCTCTTATCTCGGCGACCTCCTTCAGTTTGCTGTCTTTGTATTCGCGAAAAAGGTGTCCCCGTGGAACAGGTTGTAGGCTTCTAGTAGGTCCATCAGCCGCTCTCCGTTTTCGGTGGTCGTTCCAAGCTCGTGGGATCCCACTCTGCCAGAAGACGGCTGACGTTCGTTCATGATGGTGTTGAAGTCTCCTCAGGCGATCTTGTAGTAAGCATTCTCTTGCTATGGAGCTGAAACCTGGGACTAGGCGGGGGGTTGTTACACACGCACTTTGTAGCGAAGTCTTTCAGTTAGTTATTCGTGAGGTTTTGATAGTCTTTGGTAGTTTGACCCATCCTAGTGCGGAAAAATTTTTCTTTTCGGTTTCTTTTTTGCATTTTGTGGTAAAGACTACATGGACTTTTCGACTATTAGACCACCACCTGCTTCTGAAAATACCGAACTCCGTGAATCTAAGCATCCTTCTGTAATGTAAAAACTCCCTCGCAAAAAAAACCTGTTGGAAAATTCGATCCGACTAAAATACCTATATACAGACGGGTAGTTATGGATTAACTCATACTTAAACCAAGGGAAAAGGAGAAGGAGACAAAACTATGTGAGGAATATGTAGTTACAGCTTCGTCCAGAAGCGCCCTGTGAGTATTATTACTGGCATCAAATTTAAGGTCACTATTGTGGGTTTACATATGAACACTTGATTTAAGATCTGACAAAACCAAATCCATTACGGTTAGTGCAGGGGCCCTTTGTGCGAAAGAATTCTCGCGCGACCCGCTGGCACACCTAATACTTTGCTGAGAAAACACTTCCTACGCAGAAAAACCTCGGCTTGCCCTTATTTGTCGTGAGAATTCGTGCTGTGTTAGAATAGCGACGGGCAAGTAAGGGAACTACAAGCTCGTAGAGTTGCTCAGATGCAAGACCGGTATTAGCCAAGAAATATGCGGATGTGGAAGTCCAGTTCGACTCTTCAACTGTGTAATAGGACTAATCGTGATATTCAACAAATATTCTCACACTTCGTCAGTCATAGTGCTTTTTAGTCATCCATCAGCTGTTCATACGTTTTATGAGGAAGGAAGTTTCTAACAAGTTCCTGCCGAAGATATACTTATATATGGTAGCCTAGCATTTTACATTGGGCTGCGTGTGGTTCCGCGTGTGATCATTTTGAGGGTTTTCCAATTTTCGCACAAAATTATGAATTTTTCTGGTTTCTTCAATACCTATTAACCTCAGACGTTATTTCCTCGGAATTCATAGCTATTTTCAGATGACCATAACTTTATGGTCTTTGCAATTAGTCCCGACCAAACACAGTTGCTCAACTCAAAACGAAAAATCAAACGCGACTTGCACGATGACGTTTCTTGCAAGAATAATGCATTCAAAAACCATTGAACTAGAAGACTTGGAGACAAAGTGCAACGACAGGAAATATCAAAATATTTTGAAAGGACCAAAAATTCTATTTTCAGTTGAAGGTACCGTTGTAGTTACTGAAATGTTTACGTTTGCGGAAGTCGAAATGGAAATCAGTAGACCGAGTAGACGTGATGTCTGCGGCAACGACGGAAGGCCAAACGACGAAAATCTATTTGGAGCCTCAAAGCCCTCTCAGATCCTAGCTCAGGGTTCGAGCAGCTCGTAGTTTATTTGTATACGAGTGAGCGCCCGCGAACTCTCAAAAAACGGCGACAGTTAATTTGTGGCCGCGGCCCAAAGTTTTGCAATTTCGAAAGCCGTCACGACGATCATGGACCAACAATTGGAAAAGATCCATATTTAAAAGCTCGATCAAGGCTTCGAAAGTCCGATTCTAAATCACGAGGATGGAACTTTTATGTGGTACCACCCAGTTGTCTTACAGAGGCATCACGTATGTGTTACGCTCAGGAATGAAACCTTGCGCTTTTTTTCCCAATTCGAGATTGCCCAAATTTCGGCAACATGTTGCAGATCATTCGAATAGAAGGAGCATTTGCTCTACAAGGTTGCGAAGTTGGTTTTTTTCTCGGAAAAAATATTTCTATCGTTTTCCGAGCGCTAAAGTGGAGAGTAAAAAATTTATCTATTTTACTGCCTCGAAAATCACTGAAAAAACCAATGAAAATGAGACGCGAAAAAATGCTTTCTTAACGATCTGTAAACTATGCTAAAACTTTCAAAATTCAGTGCGCAACTCAAACGGAACCGTAAACACATCTTCTACAACTTTTTTTCTAAAATTATGTTCTCGTGTTCTTGAACATGAGTTATTCAATACAAATGGCCGTTCAATTCGGTATTCTCCGCTCTTCTTGATAAGAGCTCCCAGCTTTTTACCAATTTAACAGTGTCTTTCGCTTAAAATTGCGTGGGCGTCCAAAAAGGGCGTGAGCCAGTTTTCGAGGTCGTCGTCGTTTGAAAAGGATTTTTAGAAACTTTTGGCATATGGTTATAGACCGTTCGAAAGGGTTTCGAAACTTTTCCGCTCCCATAGAATTTTAAATTAATTAAGTGCGCTCTTATTGATTTTCGGGTCTATAAATTGAAGCCACTTTCCAAAACTCCACATTATCGATCCAAAAACTTCTAAAATTGAACTTTTCGAGTAATGCCAAAAACGTCATTCCGTAGGGGAATAATTTCCTTGGCTATAAAATGTTGCTGAGAGTTGCGGAATTCGAAGCACCATTTCCGATTGAGAAAAAGCCCAACGACTTATTCCTAACCTTATATAATTATCCTCTGGTTCGGAGCCAAATTTGCTCTGTTCATTCGCGCACTTGTACGGAGCGGGTAGAGACATCGAAAATGGGTGGGGAGAAGGGGACGCAGCATGCGCGCGCAAGCGCACGCGATGAACAGAAATAAATTTTACTCCGGAACAGAGGATACGTACCTGCGCAACTTAATTTCGTTTCCGTAAAATTTCGAATATGCTTCTATAATGATTTGATGCTAAATCTTTTGCATGTTTTGTTACTCTTGTGCTCCAGAAACTATGAACGCAGCCGTCTTCGTATCACTCTCCTTCCTTATTGATCACTCCCTTCAAGCTCAATTTTTCAAAGCCTGAAAAACTATTGAAGACTGTATTCGAGTTTCCACCGGAAATCAAGAGGTGCGGGGCTCATGGCTGCAGCAAAGTCGAAAAATGGCTAGAAAGAGCCCCAAAGAGCCCTACACCCCCTGAACTTTTGTGTAAAGCGCAATCCCCGCCCGCTCCCTTCAACGGCTACTGGTCGAAACAAGCAACTGAAAAATCGGCTCCGAGAAGAAAACAAGTTTGCTTTGACCAATAGCCGTTCAGAGGAGTGGGCGGGGATCGCGCTTCACACAGGGGCCGTGCAGGGCTATTTGGGGCTTTTTCGGAGGGTTTTCGACGTTGCTGTTGCCATAGGCCCCAAACGCTTCGAGTTTCGGTGACATTTCCTCTAATGATCTAGGTGGGAAGTACTATCCAACAACTTGATGCTCGTTAGAATTTGATTTCTGGCGAAAATTCAACATAATATTCTCAGATCACATTACAATAAATACACCTTCGACCGGATCGTAGTCTCTGTTGAGGTTTCCTTCTTGTTGGTGTACAATACATTGGCGCAGGCTCGATAAGCATATAAACGTACGTGTGCCGACTCTGAGAATTTTGTCCGAGAAATAGCCGGGAATCAGCTGATTACCCCCAAATAGCCTGGAAATAGTAGAGGAATAGCCGCCAAATAATTCTTGCCGCAAAATAGCCGAGCAACAATGCTCTCTAAGAAGGTATACGGTGCATTCTTGAGGCAAGATTCAGATGTAAACACCGCCTTCGGTTCAATTGCCCAAGTTTGAGGCACTTGGACTCCGCTCAGCCTGTAGAGGCTCCGTCCAACCGCTGGCGACTCCGAGCGGCAAATAAGAAAGCCGGTGTCGGCCGCGTCGCGTGTCGATGTGCCGGCAGCGTCTCGGTTATTTTTGTTTTTTTTCTCGTAATTTCTCGGTTATTTCTCTACTATTTCTCACCTATTTAGCGGAAAACTCGCAAAAAAACCGAGGGATGGTCAAGAGTTAACCGATAAACCGACCAGGAGCCGCTGCTGAGCCTAGCGGGCTATTTCTCGGCCAAAACTCCCCTAGGAGCTTACGCCAACATTATTGCTTTCTGATACACCGCAACATGGCGCTATACAATACATCGCCATAATGCGATGTATGAGAGATAATCATAATCATTCGAACTCTTTTTGTTTGCCTTCCAAAGCCAGCTAGTATAAGCCCGTGATCATACTCGCAGCGGCGAGCGACCGCCGACGCAATCTTTACCACTACAGGCACACGACACCCAGAGAGTCATTTCTTAGGTTTAATGCTCATCTTAGAGAGGGTAACACTCTGATCACAATGGTATTTCTTAAATCGTGCAAGACCCCCTACTGACGAAGATATGGCTCCTTGAAAATAACTGAAATTTAAAGGCGAAATTTTGTGGACGAGTTGTCTCAGGCCTGTATTTCTCTTGATTCGCAGTCGCGGCACGAGAGCAAAACAGGATGACGACATAGATCGGAAAGGGAGTGAAGAGCGACGACTCGGTTGAAAATCATCCATCCATCTAGCCGCTATTGAGATCGAAAATCAGGAAGGGGGCCGGGCCTGTGGTGGTGGCTGGAGGGGGTCGGGCCCGTGGTGGTCGCTTATATCTCGCTTATTTGGAGGAACTGAGATTTCGCATTTGGCACGTGTTATTTATTTATTTATTTATTATACGCCGTAGCCGACGTGCTCATAATCCACAAAGTAGCGAGTTAGAGCCATGAAAATGAATACAAAAACAAATCAAGTCTCAGCATAACGATTTAACTGCCGACCGCAAGGCCATGGTTCAAATTAGAGAATAATCGAAAAGGCGTCACTAGGCAAACTCAGGAGCCATTAAAGGTTGTGGGGGCAGTAAGGCAAAAACCCAAGTAGTGATAGAGGCTTGGAACCGTTCAGAGTTTCTTGGTACGGGGAATAAATTCATAGTAATCTGTTTCATATTCAAGCTGCAATGAAAGCGAGCCTACCCACGCGGCATCCTAGGATGCATACTGTCCTCCGACCGCTGTTAGGTATCTGGGTGATGTATCTTAAGATAATTCCAAGTGTCAGGGGTTAATTAGTGTAGATGACAGGCGGAGACAACTCAGCTCCCAGCTGCAGGCCTATAGCACCAAACTTGAGATAGAGGGAAACTTGAAACCCGAAGGAAGAATAAATATATGACTCCGGACCCAGGTAGCGATAACCCTATGAGATCTGGGATGGACACTCGGTCAGTGATTGACATAGTTAAATACGTAGCGGTGGACAATATTAAACAGCGAGAAGGCAATATGAGAAGAGGAGCTCGTGCAGTGCTAGGTGTTGTAGCCACTGGTAAGTGAGTAGGTCGCCATGAGACGTTATAGGATAGCATTAGATAATGTCGGTGACGCCGATAACTTGGAAAACATTTATTCTCTTCAGAGCTGCCAGAAAACGAAACTGTCTGCCACGCCAAACACAGCCCATCACAAACACGAAACCATCGCATGCACTTCATAAGCTCCTACACTTCTGCAATGTTCAAATTAACAACCAAGTCAAGTTTCTTCAGCCTATTTTTAAAATCGAAACATTTGGAGATTCTATGACTTCTTGTGACAGCAATTCAAGCCATCTTGCTCCCCTGAAGAAAAGTGAATTGAAAAGTCGATCATGGTTTCGTCTTCTCACACTAATGCACTGAATACCAAATCTCGACGCACGCCCTCTACACGGTCGGAAACACCAGTATTTACTTGCCCTCAGTTTCAGATCACCCTTGAGTAATTTGAAACAGAAGACCAGATCATTGAAAATACGACGGTGGTAAAGACGGCGTAGTTTAAAGTGACAAAGACTCTGCCTGTACGTTCGCAAATTTTGGAGAGAGCTGAAGTCAGTGGAACATCTAGACATCAAGATCTTCACAAACGTTTTCTGCACTTTCTCAATTTTTTCTCTTAGTTTTTTTTATACAGGAGGGGTCTTCTAAACGATTACACGAAAATCTCAAAAATCATATCTGAGGGTGTACTGTGCCTTTGACAACGACTGAAAATCGGTATGCCTCGTATGCACTCTCGCCGTCGCTGGTCGCGGTAAGCATGATCCCGGCCACACACCCTGGATATATACATATATCTCGTAATTTTGTTATGTTCGCATAAGAAGTTGAGATTGAGAGGTGTTTGAAATCGAACTGCGAAATCGCGAGAAAGCGTCGCACTGGCATTCCGAACAAAATTCACGAGCCATGTTGTATTACTTGTTTGAACCATAAAGTTCGAAGTTTGAATAACGAGATGTAATGAGCAGCTGCACATTCGCATACAGTCATGTATGCACATAATTGGGTTTTTTGAGCGCTTTTCTCGGTATGGGACAGTAGAGCCGAAAAATATTCTCTATTCACTCTCCGACTATTCAAACTCTTCAGCATATTACGGTTCACTGATTCTCTTCTTAACAACCCTTTTTCGTGAAAAACTAAGGTTGATTAAAGCATGCCCTCTACGTGGCTGTGATTCCAAATGGGAAGCATCGAGAGTCTTATCGAAATCAAGCATGGTCTTTTTGCCAATTAAGAAAAATACTCTATTGTCGGTTCCGTTTTTAGTTAGGTTCAAGTTTTTTTGCCACTAAATTTTATCAAGTTCCAGTTCAAGTTTAGCCTAGGGAATGAACGAGGCGCGATCAATGCGGCCGTGCGGCGTTCGCAGCACCACCGGCCAGCGGGGTTTCGATCGCGCGCGACCATCTACCTCCGCAGCCCCGTCCATTCGCTAGACTATTTTCTTGAAATTTCTTTCAAACCCTCATGCGATTTTCGCATGTGTCCATCCAAAAGTCTACCATGAAAAATCGAATATTGATCCCGAACAGTCTTATTAAATAGCGTTTGATACCATTGTGTCACATGTGAATCGATCCTAATTCCTATAGAAGTGGCTTAATATCTTTATATGAACTTTGGTGTTTTCAAAATAAGGTAGGCAAAACATGGCGTGGAATGGGTAACGTGTGAGGTCACCAGGAATAAATTTGCAAGCCAAGTTCCACAACAAACATATTTCCACTGCCTGGTTGAGTTTCACGAAAGATTTGGAAGAGGGGGACTGAGAAACAGAGAACCAATGTATGGGCTTGTGCTTCAGGACAAGGATTACACAGAAGCACGTTACATTGCACTCGAGCAATCAACAAGTTGCATTAAAACCTTATGCGTTTATAGGATCTCTCCAGGGCGGGGGGTCTGAGCTACAGAGGGATGGTCCCGCTCCACCAGGTGACCAAAGGGCCCATCCCGTATGGGAATATATACTGTTAGAGGCAGTGGTCACGATGGAAAACGTTACGGAAAAAAACTACAAAAATCGGCTTAGATCGAAAATAGCTGAAAAACCATAAAGGCTGCGCGGTGAAAAACGGGCTAGAGTTAGAGTTTCTAGGACCCAAAGATACCAGTTTGTGCCCAGCGCGGACCAAAAAGATCGCAGTCTCATGCCGAGCAGTCAAAAATCATCGACATTCAGAGGAAGAAACAAATGCAAATTTACCTAATCAAAACAGTTGAAAAGTGGAAGCAGGCACTTCTGTCCATAACATTCGAATGCGACTTTCTCAGCAACATTTGGAGCGTTTTGAAAAGGATAAAGTAGATTTTACGCACCGATTCATCCTTATGGGTGAAACTTGAGTCTACCACCATGATCCTGAATCAAAACAAGACGCTAAAGAGTGGTGTGAACTGGAGGTTCGGCTTCGAAACGAGTTCGTGTCCGGAAATCGGCCAAGAAGGTTATGGCATCAGTTTTTTGTGATGCGAAAGGAATTCTGTTTGTGGATCACTTGCAAACTAGTAAAACAAATAATTCCCAATATTATGGCGACCTTTTGGAACAGTTGATGGCAAAAATTCGTGAAAAAGACCCGGTTTGCCGAAGAAAAAAACCTTTTTCATCAGGACAATGCACCGTGTGACAAGAGCATTTTGACAATGGCTGAAATCCATGAATTAAAGTTCGAGTTGTTGGAGCATCCACCGTATTCACCAGATTTGGCCCCCAGCGACTTCCATTTGTTTCCAGAACTAAAAAAAACTCATGCGTGGGAAGCGTTTTTCATCAAATGAAGAGGTCATAACGGCTGTTGAAGCGTAGTTTGCAGACCTTCCGGATTCTCACTTCAGGGATGGGATGCACGGATTGGAGGATCGTTGGAGCATTAATGTTCAGGGAGAATATACTTAATAATAAAGTGTATTTGGAACCATAAAATTGTTTTTCTTGTAAAACAACAAAACTTATTGAACAACCTGGTATGTGTTGGGAAGATAGAGCTCGAAGTTCTCAAATATATAGAAGATAGACCCAAACGGAAAGCTATGAGTTTATCTCGTAATGGCGCTTTTAGGTGTCATTTGACTGGAAGGCGAAGGCCATATGAGATATCCACAAAATATCATTGAGCAAACTGCAGTAGGGGGATCCTCCGAAATGGGTGAAATCCACTTTTGCGGCTTGGTGTGAGAAATCGCCGTCGCCGTGGAGAAATTGATATTTTACATACTTTTCAAGTCTGATACAACTTATCTTTGAACAAATGATAAGGCCATGAACAACTGTATCCAGCCATGCAAGAACGTTATGATTTTCTTGAGGCGGCGTACTATATCTACCATATGTTTCAGCCAATGACCACGCACTCATTCACTCACTTCGTCAAAACGATGGAAGGGCAGTACCAGGTAGGTGAAATCTGCGGCAAATCTGGGAACGGCTCGTTGAAGTAGCAGAAACGAGGTGAACTCGAGCCTCCTCTAATCCTTTTGACCTTCAGGAAAACACTGAATAAATCAGTGAGTTACTAAAAGCTCTCTAGCGAACACTCTCCTCTTCAGCTTTAGACTGGTTTTAAAATGTAAAGTATAAAATATAGGGATAATAATAACCAATAATAAATCATTACGCCGTTTAAGACAGTCGTGAGATACATAGTACACAAGAAATTTCAAAATTACACGCCGATGACTATTGCTCACAGAATAGATAATGCTAATGTCTCAGTATGTGAGTATTGTGTTAGAAGCCATTCGTCTAAAATCTCTAAAGTTAGTCGGTACAGGATCAATGGTGCTCCTCAACTCAATAAAAGAAGAGCCAGCACGCGCGGTAAATGTATGCAATCTAATTCCGCTCCCAAGTATGGGATATGTGATTTTAATGCTTCCTCCATGCGTTCGCGATGCACTGAGTCGGTAAAACGAGGACCGCTCAACACTAGCTACCCAGAAATGATCTTGAAAACCATACAGACGTTCCGGAGCTTCCTCTTAGACTCCAATGAATGTACTCCAAGAAATTTGTTTCTTATTTTAGACCTCGGAAGTCAGAGTATAAGAATCCACATATCTAGTTAAAACCTTGCGCGTAGAGTTATTTTGATTTTTTTTTGATAGCTTGAATGTCCTTCACCTTGTGTGGTGCTAATACTGTAGTTCCACATTCTACTAAAGGTCTTACATATGTTGTGAAAACCTTCATTAAGACATTTTTGTTTTTCGTAGCCAACCCTTTCTGTGATTGGTAGCTGCGAGCGCTCGCGTTTCTACAGATTGTTTTATAGTGCTCAGTGAAATCAAGTTTGTTATCATAAGAGAATCCCAGGTCAAGGACTTTTTCTACAAGAGGAATCGTATTATTTTGAATTGTGTATCTTCGTAAAATCTCACTTCTACCTACCCTCAAATGTTGTGTCTTTTCTGGAGCAAGGGGTGAACCCCCAGGGAAGTGCTCAGCTGTCAACTGCATCAATAGTCTTCTGCATTTGATCTGAAAAACTCCCATTGATCTCACTGTAAATCTTGAAATCGTCTGCGTATTGCATGCATCTGACACCTAGATCCTTTGTGACTTGTGGAATCCAGTACACGCAGTCAATCGTGTTTCACTACAGAACATTAGCTCGTGAAGAGACACTTCAACGAAGAGAAAAGTTATAAACGTCAAATTTTGGCAAGTTTAGGTGTCGCTGGGTCACGCTTTGGCCACAGAATCTTCCGAGGACAATGTTTCCAGAATGCTGCCAACCAAAGACCCTATAATCATTCTTGACAGAAAAGACATTGGAGAATACAATCCGAACATTGAAAATAAGGTGAGTTCGCGCATTTCTCTGAGCACCTCATGTTAAAGGCATCGTACGCGCCAGGGTAAGCCTAGTGCATACTTCCCGCGACGGGCAACATAGTGTCTGTCGTACATATCGACCGGAAGTCGATATGAATCATATGCACTGTTGCTGTCGCGCGTCGCGGGAAGTATGTATGCACGAGGCCTGAGGCGGGGCGGCGTGATCGGCCCGTGAGAGGTGCCCCCTCCCCCCCCCCCCTCCTCCAGCTTCGGATCCGGTGCGGCCCCCTTCCAACGAAGTTGCAGCTTCAACCCTTTGTGTGAACCAATTTGAGCGATCTCTTCCAAACAATGCTTTCCAACGGTTTTTTCTCAAAAACGGACGTTATAGGTCAAGTCACACCGGCTGTAATCGGCTCAAAATGGTCAGATCGACCTGGGACACGGCCGACAGCTTTTTTGGTCTTCTTCAAAATAAACACTTCAGCAGCCCGATCCAGAAAAATTATTTTTCCGACTTGTCCAGACGTCAAAGTCTATGCAGCGGTTATCCGATTTTTCAGCACCCCGAGTGACACACTCATAGGCGACCACTCAGCTACTGGAAGGACCAATCAAGAAGGTTTCTCACTTATCTACCTGAAAAAGCTCTAAAACTGATCTAGAGGCCTTTATCGCGAAAATCACACGGTGTGATGAGGCCTGTTTTTAGGGCTTAAATCACACCGTCACATAAATTTACAGCCGTCACACCGTCCGTAATCGGCTCAAAATGGTCGGATCGACCTGGGAGTCAGCCGACAGCTTTTTGGTCTTCCTCGAAATAAATACTACAGCAGCCCGATCCAGAGAAATTATCCTTTCGACCTCTACGGACGTCGAAGTTTTCCGATCTTTGGTCAGTATCTCGGATTTGGCTGAAATCTTGCCTAGGGGTGCAAATCAGGGCACTGAAGACGAATCTGACGTCCATTTCACAATTTTCGACTCGCTACCTCAGTTATACGATGGATTGGCAAAGGCGTAATTCATACGATCATTTCAGTGTTCGATTTAGTGGCGTGTTGCTCCGTACCATACCTTTTTTTTACCTTTCTACTGACAAGAAAGTGGTGAGATGGGCCCCTGAAGGGGAGCCTGCTCTCGAAAAAGAACGAAATCTAAGGACTTTTAAGGATTTATGCAAAGCCTGTGAGGAGTTTCAAAAACGATGTTCTGAGTTGCTGTCTCGCGAAATTGCCGCGAATCGGCGTTTTTGCGAAAAAAGTTAGCTCGGTACGGTAGGAGGGAAATTTTTGACATGATGATGGGTTTCAAGAAAAATCACATCAAAATATATTGACCTCAGACTTCCTGATTGCAATGACAACATGACATTTGACTTCCGAGTCGTAGGCTGTTCGTAATGGCGGTCAAAATTACGTCCTGTCGCTAAAAATTTCACAATGCGACTAAGCCTCTTGGACAGGTGAAAAATCAAAACATTGAGAAATGAGTTTGACCACATGTTTTCTTACTCCAGATCAGAAGAAAATTAATCCTCTAGCTAAATGAGAGTGTCATAATAATGGAGAGGGCTAATGGAGAGTGGAAACTCGAAGGCTGCACTCATCGTGAACACTGCCTTCAAGCATGAATTTTTTTTCTGACATAAACATCGCATTCATCCGTAGAATTAATTGAGTACTTGAGGGAATCGTCTGCGTTTCGAACTAGCATACCTCATAGCGTCTCTAGGCAGGCATCCCTGTACCACTGACTTGAAATACTCGGAAATAGAAGTATGGGAGACCTACATTGACTCTGCGACGTTAACTTTGAAAAGTTTCTTGAGTTTATCTACCGTCAAAAAGCTGGACTGGGGCAGAACTTGTTCGTCTACTCCTTTTGGTCACTATTCAGATACGGGCTCTTCGGTAACTCTGTGCTAGCGGATGGACCAGACGCAATCACTCGCGACTCTTTTGATCAGCGGAGTTTTCATCGCGAAGGACAATATAGCGGCCCCGTTCGTTCAGTAGACTAGATTTTCGGAGGCGACCATACACTCATCAAAAAATCTTCCCTTAACTTTTTAAACCAACCTTGCACAAATATCAAAAGAGCCAAAAGGCGGGAACAGTATCAGTAGCGGTAAGTTTTGAACCATAAAATTATAACTATTCATTCTCGCCCTTGCATAATACATATCTCTTTCGTGGTAGTCGTTCCAGACTTTGGATAAGTTCAAGTGAGATTCATCCATTTATAAAGTGGCGGATGACTTACATACCTAATCATGGTTTTGCTTTCAGTCTCAAGAATTCTGACACATCCCTTATGTCATTTTTGCGGTTGTCACCAGAACTAACAGAACCGCATCGATGACAGAACATTTTATATTGAAACTTTGTGACCGCGACAGATTCGGTAAACTATTACGAATCATGTGGGGACCAGGCCCGCACAACAGAAATATGCGGTCGGAGAAACCTATTGCAGCACCTGTCACGGTCTCCGACTCGAAAAAGTATGTTATGCCTGAAATGTGAAAACCTTGCGGTCATTAGTCGTTGCCTCTCCTGTACGTGTCCGGTCACCCGTCGCAGTGCAGTGCTCCCGACGTTGTCAGATTTCTAATAACAATTTTTTAAAAATGACATTGCAGTTTTCGGTGAATTTTCTGACCGACTGCACGCAGCTTCAGCTCACATTACACCAGAAACACGGGGTCTTCGATGAGCAAGGAGATCGCGAAGGAGCCAGGACTCCGACCCATTTAGCCGTAGGCTGGTGCGGGCACTGAGCCAAAACGTAAGCAATGTTGGCGTAATCACACTGGTTGTTCGCATCTATCTGCATCGAAGAACAATGAAGAAGGTTAGGCAGCGTCCATATGCCGCGAGAAAGCGCGCTCCGGCTTTGCAGCGCTTCTCTACGCTCTCCTACGCTGTTGGGTACCCGTACCGGCAGAAAGACACCCGCAAAGGCATTCTGCCTCGTGTCGATTCGATTAAAAACATTTGACCTGGTGATTAGTCATTCGAATCGACACGTTTGCTGCTCATTTACCACGGTTTGTGTTGGCCTTGGTTGGCCAATCAGACACAAGGGCGTCTGTTTTGATGTAGGCTTGATTTTCATTGCTCGAGGGATAAAGCAAACGGTTTGAAAATAACTGCTTCCCACCTAAATAGAGCGTGAGCGAGCGAGAGCACGCGTAGGCACGCGAGAGCGAGCGTATGCCCACGTGAGCGTCTGGCAAATCGTGTGCCATCGATGACCATCGATTTCGCGTAATCGCGTGCCCTCGCAACGTATGGACGCTGCCTCAGACGGACAAGACTTACTGAATATCTTGCACCAGTACGACTGAGGGATTATGTGTGTATAAATGTGTAATTTCTGCGCCCCCCGAACTAGGATAACGCCGAACTTGACAAACTGAACCTTCGAAGATCGGCAACTAAAATGAACTTCTTTTCAATATCGAAGCTAATCTAACTTAGCTCGAATTTTCACACGGGACGCTGATGCACTATTCAGGCGACCATAAGTTCAATACATGAATGGTCTCAGCATTGGAACCTCCCCCTGGCCAAACAAAAAACGAAAAGTTTACACCTGGGTAAAAATAATGGGAGAAATATATACAACATCGGCGGCGTTAAAATCTCTCAGGTTTCCGAAATCCGAGACCTCGGCTTTCAAATATCGCAAAATCTTGATTTTGATACACATTGTAAGAACATTGCTAGTAATGCTTCTCGAAAGGTATGTAACCTTTTCAGATGTTTATCATCCACAGATCCCAAAACGCTCCTTAAAGCCTATAAGGTCTACATCAGGCCATTATTGGAGTACGGTACACCAGTGTTCCACCCCATAAAAGCAAAGCATATTCTAATGTAAGAAAAAGTTCAAAATAGCTTTACAAGGAAATTGTTTCTAAGAACAGGAAGGTTTACCTACGATTCAGTACCTGAAAACACAGTGCGGAATTCACAACTGGGCCTAGAATCACTTTCTCACAGACGGAAGAAGCAAGATTTAATCATGACGTATAAAATCCTTAACAATTTTGTTCATCTTGATGCAACTAAATTTTTCCCTCTTAAAGAATCCATAACTCGAGGTCCCACGTTCAAAATTCAAATACCTCGGGCTAAGCTTTCGGTGAGGGCCAACTCGTTCGTATGCCGAGCCGGTTCCGAGTACGCCAAACTTAGTAAGCGTTTCGAAATTCCTAGTAAATTCACTAGCTTTCTAAGGATTGTGAACGGGTTTCTGTCGAGCAAATAGGTTTTCCCCAAAACTTTGTCCTCTTCACTGAAGTGTTTTTTTCTCACCAATGTGTTCGTTTGACAATTGCCTTGTTTGCGAAAACGCTCTTGCCTTGTTTTAGATTTATGATCGTTTTTGTTCTTTTATTCTTCTGTTTTGATTTTATTATCATATTCATATCCTCACATAAGTTCACCTTATGTAATAAACATGAACATTCAGACTCTTTTTCGGACACAAGGTCCTCACCAAATTATGATTACCGGGCTTTTTTACGCTTCATGAAGGAATGTGCTCTCGGAGTCACTCTCTTACAACAGGTTTAGAGTTCCGGAAGGCATCAATAGCTTGAGCCTGCGATGCGAGAGTGAAGCTTATTTATTACGGCATTGCCCTATGCAATTAGACGGTCTCTCTTTTCCTCTTAGTCAACAGCTTCTGTTTCATCTTGAATTTGGTTCACCTCTTTACCTCGATTGATTGATTGTTCACATCGACGTCTTAAAGGCAGTGTTCACGATGACTTTCGTTCCCGAATTTCCACTCAAAACAATGCGTTGGCAAACAAGCGTTAACAAAATCACGAAGAAACGGCGGGAAAATATTTCAAGCAAACAGTATTAGCTAGGGTCCGAAGGAGAGAAAGCAGCAACAGAAAGCAGAGAATTTCGAAGGACTGGTCTACAAATGATTTCATTGTCACAACAATCAGTTCCAGTGAGAGTAAAGAGGTGGGTGAGAGTAAAGGGTTTCATGCTGTTCAGGTTCGTTTTTCCCAATTCTTTCGTCATTTCAGTTCTACCCGAGGACCAAACAATCGATTTAACGATTAATCTCAAAATCGAAGATTATCGTGAACACTGCCTTTAAAGGCAGTGGTCACGATGAAAAACGTTATCGAAAAAACTACAAAAATCAGCTTAGATATAAAACAGCTCAAAAACTATGAAGGTAGCGCGGTGAAAAACGGGCTAGAATTAGAGTTATTAAGACCCTAGACTTCCACTTCGTGCACACGTGCACAGAAAGATCACAGTCTCATGCCGAACAGTCGAAAATCATCGACACTCAGAGGACTAAATAAATGCAAATTTACCTAATAAAACAGTTGAACAATGAAAGCAAGCACCTCAGTCAATGTTTTTGACTAGATGTGTACATAAATCCGAAGTTTCATTGATTAAAATTCAATTTCAAGCCAGCTGATGTTCTTGATGTTAGAGATCATCGATGCCGATGATGTGGGGTGGACTCGTCCACCATCAAAAGACAAGGAAGTTCAGGCTTCTAATTTGGCCTAGAACAGCGTTTTTTTCGCGATTTTTTCCTATAGGTTCTACTACTCTATACCCAGAAAAGGGTTCACAGAAGAAAAGAAGACGAGCATATTTGAGCGCGACCACTGCCTTCAGGGGAGTGGAAACACAAGGACGTTGCTGGCTATTCTGAGCTGTTCCTAGCAATTATCGCGGTTTTTTTTGCAAGGAGTCCCTAATCTTTCTTTTCCTGTTGAAGGATCGAAGAACGCAATATTCGCTACATCTAGACAATGACATGTAATCAATAAAGTCACCTAATCCGCAATGCGCGAGCTCCGGTCAAAATATTTCCAGACTTCATGTTTTAGTTTTGTATGCTTGAATGATTGCACTATGCAAGCATCCATGTGAAGAATTGAGAACCTGAATTAGAAAAGAATCTATTCAAGAGTTGCCGCCATCCATGCGAGCGTTGAAGCCAGCACACGAGGGTTTGTTTCTAGGGATCGTCTCCGAGGGGGGGGGGAGGTGGGCCT
The DNA here is from genome assembly GCA_029168955.1 of Aplectana chamaeleonis. Taxonomy (NCBI): domain Eukaryota; kingdom Metazoa; phylum Nematoda; class Chromadorea; order Rhabditida; family Cosmocercidae; genus Aplectana; species Aplectana chamaeleonis. The sequence continues at coordinate 65,772 of JAPDOI010001057.1, read as the reverse complement.
GGAACATGGAATATATTGAAATTCTAAATCTTTTTAGGATAAGTGTCAAGGGACAGAAGAATTTGAATGTAATTTTCTGTTATTCTTTTGCTTTGGGCTTGTAGGCCTGTGCACAAATAAAAAGCAACCGCGAACGAGCTTTTGCTTCGTCCGCGTTTTCGCTAGAGAGCGTTCAACTTGGGCTTCTGAAGGGAGCAACGCAGCGGATCTCCGCAGCTCACGTTGTGTGTACGCAGGCATGGCCTTTTTTTTCGCTTACCGGGTTCATCAACCCAACTCGTGGTGGTGTTTCATAAAACGACAGTGAATTGGTATTATACATACATACATAGGTAGGCCAGAGGGCGTACTGAATGTAAACGAATCTCTAAAAATGTGAAGGTGGTCAAGATCCTGAAGTTATTTTTCTTCGCTGATGTACTGCACGTAGTCTAGGCGAACTCTTTGGACTGGTTAAAGTCTTTTGTCGCGATACGATTCGAACGACTAGACCAGCTTTTTCAAGTTGTTTGGTAATCAGGTGACATTATAAATTCCTCCGCCGAGTGGCGTACCTTTTTCCATGCAACCAAACGCCTTGATCATTTCTGAAGGCAGTTTCTATGCGAATGTTTATAATTATTAGAGTTCAATAATATATCTAACTCCTAAGATAACTACGATTTCTAGACACTCTCCTTGATCTGCAATTACGTACAATGCCAGCCAACAATATTAAATTGCTCAGCAACAGTGCGACCCCTTGGGCATTGTTGTGACGTTTGCGGTGAGTTCACATTCCTAGCATTTGTATTTAGGACGGTCTTCTGTCAAGCTTAGGGCCCGTATCACACTTGTCGCGACCAGCAACAGCGCCAGTACAGCATATCGATTTTCGGTCGATATGGATGGTAAACATTGCGTCGCGTCGCTCGTCGCTGAAAGTATGTTCCCGGCCTAAAAGTCTCGGCAAATGGTCTCAAATGGTCCGACTCTCTGTTGACTTCCAACAATCCAACAGACGCATTGCTCATAGGGAGCTATAATCGTTTTATGTCTGCGTAGGTTTGCCAGTGATTTCCAGGAAAAACTGTTTATGACATGATCCATCTTGCATGGTGTAAGATGGAAATGCAAACTGTGTTACGTATCGATATCACTGCGAAAAGATAAAGATTCCATCGCGAAGCGGCCATTCTTCGGCTATGCAATTCGAAAAATTTCGGCGTTCGCGAGGGAAGCCAAGGGAGGCGAGAGGTGGCCGTGGAGCGCGCACTTTGTACTGAAATTTCACCTCATCTACCCTTCGACTCCCCAGCGAGTTGATTGCGAATACGAACCCAGGTCCTACTTCCATTGCTGTAGACTATATGTGTGGATGTGTTTCAGCCGGTCTGCTCACATTTGCATCCGATAAGTTCAACGTTAGAGGAATTTCTGCGATAGTCGACGGTGTTGTGAAGGAAAGTGGTCTGGACGGTCTCGTCCAGTACTCTGTAGAGCGTATCGACGAAGAGGGTGACGACGAACTGATTCCTCGATTTCAGGTAAGTCGGCTACTCAAAAAAGCCAACTAAAATGCCCAAAAACATCAGCTATCACCACTCCCTGCCGCATTTTGTGCAACAGGGGCGAAAATCAATAATATCGAATTTCAAACGATGATGTGTCACAAGTAAAATTTCTGACATGTTCATTACTGACCTGAACCCTAACCGGTCTGAGCTGTGACCGACCTGACAGCAGGTCCACTCACACACCCTAGTCTCCACAGCCGTGCATGCTCACGCAGATTTCGCTATTTACGGCCAATGTAGTATGAATACTGTGCTTCTCTGGGCCGAATTCCGGTCCGCAATTGCGTCTCGACACGTTTTGCGGCCGCACGCGCTCGAGCCAGTCGGGTTTCCAGCGCCAAAGCCGACTCGATGTGGCTTTTTTTATAAAATTTTCTCCAATTTTTCTTAGTTTCCACTTTCCAAAACCCACCTCGAGTCAGCGAAACGGCGGCTGCGGCGCTGGAAGCTCTTCCGACTAGAGAGCGTGCGGCTGCAAAGCGTGTCGAGACGCAATTGCGGACCGGAATTTGGCCCAGATAAGCACAGTACCCCCAATTTTGAAGTACTCTTTAAAGTGCTTGCCAAGTTCAAATTTGAACAGGAGTGAGGTGCACCAATTTTAGGCTCCCTGGCTTACGATGAGCTCTCAAGTCCATTTTCAAGGGCAGGATGCGGGCAGAATTTGGATTTCGGAAATTTTTTGGGGGTGTCTTGAAAAAAATAATTCGGATTTCTCTCAGAACTTGTATGTAGGGGTAATCTAGGGTGCAGAAAACGAATCTGGGGTATGTTTGTCGAAATTCTGAAGTTTACTGTAGGTTACGGTAGGTAGTATGCATTGGACCCGACTCACTCATTTTCGGATATCCATCCGAATAAACCGAAATTTTCACGATTCAAAATCCGATTCGCCGAAAAAGCGTGAAAATCCGAGTGATTCAAAATCCGATTCACCGAAAAGCGTCAAAATCCGAATGATCCAAAATCTGAATCACCGAGATGGGCCATGAGTCGGATAATGATTCGGATACCGAAAATCTGAGATATGTCATGATTCATACGGATAATTAGTAGGGTATTCTAAAATTCGGCATGTCCTGTTACTCAAAAAAGTATATCTTAAGTCATAACTCGACATTTTGTTATACTGTAGCCCTGCAAGTGCGTGTTTACACTGCAGACTTCCAATTGTCGCCCATTGCGAGAATTAAGCCGCGTTTTCTGCGCATCGTCAGCGCAGATTTCGCGCATAAGGGGCATGGTATACTTTTGCGACACACGGTCCCTTCGCTCTGCACGGCGACAGATACGGCTTGTCGCGGAGCACCCGCCCTTTATAGGCAGTATTCACGATGGATAAAGTAATGGAGAAAACTTCAAAAATCTGCGTTGTTCGAAAACAAAAACTGAGAAGGTTCCTCGTCGACAAATGCGCTAAGATTGAAGTTATTAGGGCACAAAGATGCCAATTCGTGCCCAGGTGCACAGCGCTGACCATAGAAAGTGAAGTTTCCTGAGCAATTTACGTAATAAAAAGTAATAAAAATTGTGTAAGACTTGACCAGGGTGTCGTCCTGACAGGCATACGACTGTTATATAGTCTATGACGGTGTATATGCTTCATCGTTATGCGGGTGAAGGAATGATTGCTTCGTAAAAGATATACCGAGCAGTTGGGTGAGAGCAGCGCTGGCGCTTCGGTGGTGCAGTGCGATAAGGCGCTTTCCCAGAAAGGGAATATGCTGGTTCGGTCTCGCCCGGAGTCAAGCGTTCTGCGATCAACTCAGCACCTTGTGTAAAGTAATTTACGAGTACACAGACACAATTTTTTTACACAAAACAAGTACAAAGCAGCTAGTGTCAAAGGAATAACAAAGGAACTGGAAGAACGTTCCAAGTTCGCATAAATTCGACTTTGTCGAATGTTTTTGAGGTCAAAAGTGGAGTGCCACAAGGAGGTGTACTGTCGCCGATACTCTTTAACATTTTTTCTGCTGATCTGGGTAATATTTTGCACAAAAATGGGGTCGTTTGTAGACAATATGCCGACGACCTAAAAATTTACAGGGAGGTCTCTACCCTTCTTGATACAGAGCGCTTGCAAACAGCTATAGATCGTTTACAAGCATGGTCAAAGACATGGCAGATTCCGATTTCTCCCGGAAAGTCTTTCTGGATGCGTATTGGTTCTTCCGTGCTGCCCACTTCGTATAATATAGATGCCCAGGGTATTGAGAGAGTCAGCCAAATCAAGGATCTCGGTTTCTTGTATGATGAGAAACTTGATTTCAATTCTCATTACAAAGAGTTGTACAAAAGGGCTCACAACCGTACCTATCAAATTTTTAAGGCTCTCACTACAAAGACAGTAGCGTCCTTTTGAGAGTGTACAAGGTTTACGTTCGTCCGCTTGTTGAAAATGGTACGGTTGTCTTCTGTCCGTACAAGAAAAAGACATCACTCTCCTAGAGAAGGTGCAGAAACAACTTTACCAGAAAGATGTTAATACGGCGTGGAAGGTTTCTGTACTCTAAAATTCCAAATGCCAGGATTCGGAACCAATATTTCAACATAGCGAACCTCGAGTCACGGCGTGAATTGTTTGACATTTGTATGGTGCACAAGCTTTTGAACGGGATGTCTGGTGCTAAATTTTCACACTTCTTCAGTATAGTCCTCTCGAAAACACGAGGTGGGGAGAGGAAAATATCATTTGCGAGGCCGAAAACCACAATTAGATGCAAATTCTTCACAGTAAGGGCGGGTTCAGCGTATCTTCGTGTCAGTAAAAGCACACTCACTTCCAGTTCAATGATAACATTCAAGCGGGGAATGGCCAAACTCTTGCTGAAATCATAGGCGTTTTTTGCGTATCTGAGCTCATGTTTATTCATTCGAGTTTTTTTTCTTTTTAAGCGTGTGTCTTATACAGCGTACCTAAATAAATAAATAAATAAATAAACAACAGTAGAGCTCTGGAAATGTCGACTCGACTGTCTGAGAACAATTAATGATCATCAGTTTTGAGCCAGTTGATGACCCCTGATACAGTGCGTTTCATAACTATAAAGGCACCCCTATTTTCTTAAGATAACTAGATCAATAAATAGTTGCGGGCACCCTTTTGCACATTTGGCGACTTGTTTTCTTCCGTATAAACTAGTCCACAACAAATTCCACGGCAAGATTTTTTTTAGCATTTTTTTTAAATTTTCTGTTTTGTCACTGTTTCAAAACTATAAAGGCACTTGTCTGAACGATTGTACAACTGCGAATAAGTGGTCCTTCATTGCAAATAGAAGTGTATCGGGATCTCTTCCGTTAAGTTCAACTTCGAAACTATGGTTACACATGAAATTGCACAACTTCCATATCGGAGTTGGCCTGTTTCCCTTTCGTAAGTCAAGAATTCCACCTTAGAGCTCATCAACGCTTCTGTAGTGCCTCTAAACTGAATGGATCTCTCTGAATAACACATCTCAGATAGTTAAATGGAATTATTGTTCATAATATGTGCCAGCTAGCCAAGAAATTGAATATTACGACGTTGGATTTAGGCGAAACGAGAGAGGCTCACAGGGACAGCAAATTTTTCATCCACTCCCGACTTCGATGACGCCAGAAATACGGACCGAAATACTTTTTTTAGATATTCCAAGACCGTAGGCAACCAACCAGCCTAACTCAAGGATTTTTAAGAGGATTCCGTAGAGCCAATTGGGTCTCCAAACCGTCATTGAGCATGTATCGAAAATTCGACCACGGTACAAGAACGGCATCTTCTTCAAATGAAGTCGGGAATAGGGGAAGTCATGGGAGTCGTCTACTCGATCACTAGTTCAGTCGAAATAGACACCATGGAGGCGATAAAGTGTCTGGTAATGACCGAGGTGAGGGCAGGTTCGAGGAGGACGTCTTCACCAATTTAACTGGTCTCCGGAGCATTGACAACTCGGCATGCGGGGTGTTCGAGTCAGTATGATGAGCGCAGAGGACGAAAAGAAAGGCGCTGCCAGCTGGCCTGGTACTCTCTCGGCCGGGCAAAGTGCAAACTGGCTATCTCTGCGTCTCCGCGGAGAGGGTCATTTACAGTTTTTTTGCTGTGCAGTACAGGGATAGGAGCTATCCAAGTTTTGAAGAGGAGAAGCACTCAGAATTCCAGAAAGAAGTGAAAGATACAGTTCTCAGAAATCGAAGGATTGCGATGGAGTCTCTAGGGAAGCAATGACTGTAAGATGTGTGATTTGGAAGAAACTTTCTATTTCATGATTAAATCTTGAGTGCTCCTGCCAACAAAGTTTGCACACAGGGCTGGATCTCTGGAACATTCGATTCTTAAATCAATCCGCTGAAAGACATTGTAGGCTCTGCTTTTTTGATGGGGTGGGATAGGGGAACCGGTAAACAAGTTGGTTACTTACTAATTATCGAATGAATCTTTGATATACCCTTTCTTTCCTCGCTACTCACAGTCGTCGATGCGGAGCGGTTCTTTTTCAAAGAATTTAACTATGAAAATGTAGAAATCGTTCTCAAGATCACACTACTATTATAGTGTTACAGGAAACTGCAAATAACAGCGAAACGGAGGTTAGATTTCCAAATCAAATCGCTAAAACACATTGCCAGCCGTGCTTTTTTGATGGGGTGGGATAGGGGAACTGGTTAAGAAGTTGGTCACTTACTGTTTATAAATAAAACGATACCGATCGGCTAACCGTGAAGATTCCTCGTGGGTATTACTACGTATTACCAAGAAAAGTGTGCGATTCTAGCGAAATGAGATTTTCCAAGCACAAGCGCTTTGGCTCTAGCAGAAACGCTCCAACCAAAAGAAACATTAGGAAAGTGGACTGGGCGAGTCTACAGAGAATTAACATTATTTCTGGAGAACCGATTTCTGTGGATAAAATTTTTAATTCCATGGAACAAACCACTGTGGTATTTCACATCAAAGAGCTCTAAGGTTTTCGAAGAAAGACTTTCACTTGGTTGAAAAGGTTCATGTGTTAGTAATTGACTTTGCTACTGCCCTTTCACTAGTTTACCTTTCTGAACAGGAAAATGAAATCGTTTGAGAGAATTGACTAACATCATACTTTCTTTTCAATAATAAGTATTGAGTGCACGAATTTTCTAATGGAACCGAAGAAAAAGAAGTCATTCTCAAAACCAGAGAGTACTTCTGTGAAGCATAGCAAAACGAGCTGAACACGAGTTGAAAGTTTCAGCCACGGGAATCGGTTCTTGAGAAATATTTATACTTGTTTTGTATACTCGTCCACTCCGCTTCTCTATTACTCTTTTTTTCTCTTGGAACGTTTCTTTCAGCACCAGACCACATTTGCTTGGTAGATCCCCCTTTTGATAGATTTTCTTGGCTTTTTCTTCTTTATCACATGTGTAATCAGCAGCGTTAGCAAAGAATTCAGTTGTTCACTAACTTTGTTGAAGAATTCGCATGGTGCTGTGAGAGAACGAGCGTCAGATTTGTTCCCGATCGGTCAGAAATAAAAATAATGTGGGAATTCTAAGACATTGTTCTACAGGGAATACATTTACAGATGTAATTGTGATTACAGCTCCAGAATCCACATATACGGAGCTGTCGTGGCTGATGTTTGCCAAAATATGCATCGAAACCTCGATCATCCGAGAGATGCCAGTCGATGGCACAATATTAGCCTCTTTTTCTTTGTGTCTCCAGCGCAAGAGGTGGAGTGGAGAGCGCGGCAAGCGCGAGATAAAGTGGGCGCGGCATCCCTGGTTGTCAATGGTACCGCAACCAATTTAACTGCCAAGATTCTCTTTGGTAGTGAGCACCAGAACCGCATTTTTATGTGGTTCCGACAGTGCAGGCCTTCTTCTAGTATCTCTGGCAATGTTTTCGATTTATTTGATTCACCTTCAGATTGTCTCCGTGGGAGAATCCGGGTAGAGATTGACACTGACCTGCGCGAAGCTGATCGCGGTACAGTTGACCGCAATGTTAAAAGGACATGGTGAGGTCGCGGACTCGCACTAAACTACGGTAGAATCTGGCGTTTTGCCAGATTTCGTCATCGATCGGCGCCACAGCTGATAGTCTCGTGAGCAGAGAGACGACGGTTGGCGCCGGTCGATGACGAAATCTAGCGAAGTGCCAGATTCTACCGTAGTTTTAAGTGCGAGTCCGCAACCGCACCATGTCCTATTAACATTGCGGTCAACTGTACTTGAAAACTTTCACCATATCCACCGTTTTTGGACCAATTTCAACATTTTTGGAATTCCTCTAATGTTCTTTGTCCTACATGTAGCCGGAGAACATTCAAGTGTGCCGATGCAATTGATGGAACATCTCAATCATGTAGCGGTTTTTCCAATGGAGTGCTCAGTCTCTTTCAACACCTCCATTTGATCTTGATCTTTGGTACAGAGCGTCAATTCACGGAAAACTCTCGTAAAAAGAAATAACACATGCACCTGTGACGAATGGACGAGCGGCTCTGACGAAATTATTGAAAACAATAACTGTTTCATTAGTGCCTTTATACAGTGCGTTTCATAATTATAGGACACCTTAGGTAATCCACAGGTTTCTTGTTCATTCCAACGGAATTGCAATACATTTCAGCAAGTAAGGCAATCGCCACGCTCCATTAACGTACACAGATGTTATTGGGTCTTTGTTGGGAGTTTTTGAAAGACTGTCATGTTAGTTTGGTCGTACTCCTCTAGAAAAACACGCTTGTTCTTTCCCACAGCCTTAACCTGACTATTAACAGCGTAAATTCGACGTCTCAGTGCACCTTTAAGGTGTTCTTTGAAGTTTAGATTAGGATTACATGTTGGCTCTTCCAATACAGCCACGTCTTGTCTGCCCAGGAACGTTTTTCAGGACTGATGCGCTTAGACCCTCGCCTTGTCCCACTTGCCTACAAAGATTGGCAGCAGCATTTCATTCAAAAATGGTAAAATACACTGCGCGAGCACCTTATGGCACTTAATACAAACTATTCGAATAGTATCCAAGCTAGCTCACGCTTTCAAGCCTCACAGAGCGCTCCGATAAACATCAGCGACACTAACGACGTTTCATTTAGAGGACTATCCTTGTCCCTTGGTGGTATCATGCCAGTAGTATGTTTGTCTACACCATTCACCCAAGTTGAACTTATTCTTGCTCGAACTCATTATCTAGAAAGCGATCCGCCACCTTTCCTTTCCAGGAACATCCGCCATGCAACACCGATCAGGCAGCTCAACATCCCCGAGTTGCCTTGTTAAGCTGAGCCAAATCGAACACAGTCATCCCGAGAATCATTTTAAACAAAGACACTTACTTTATCGCTCTTTATCCGATGCTGTGCTGCACAAAATTACCGTCTAATGGTTGTGCAAGGATGCTCAACCCCGAAGTCTGCGTGAGTCTGGTCCTGGACCGCGCACGCTTCATTGAGAATTCGCTTCAAATCATGACCAATGGGTTTCGTCAGACATCCTGGTTGCTACCTGTGTCTATTTCACCCTGGCATGTCGAGCTATCAGCAAATGAAGGCCATGGAAGAGGGGAAACGCGATGTGTTAGTGCACTGCGAACAAATCAACACTGCAGTCCTCTAAAAAACTTCCAAGAAGTGTCTTTAATCACCTGAATGAGGTGTTAAACAGAGGCAGAGAACATATTCGTCATGAAACTGCCGTTAGTTCGCTCGTATGAACAAGAAGAATGCGGATTACCTAAAGTGTCCTATAGTTATGAAACAACCCAAAAAACGAAAAGTTGTGTTCTAAAAAAGATGAGATGCTCATGTGATCTGGAAATATGACTATAACGGTGATTTGTCAAGCTGATTACTATAGTTTTGTCAGAAAAGCCCCATCGATAACGGGAGAAGTGTTATAGGGGAATTCGAGGGTGTCCTCTAATTATGAAACGCACGTACATAGTTTTGAAACAGCGTAAAATCAAAAAAGCTTCAAAAAAATCTTAATACTAGAAACTAGAGGGAAAGTTATGAATATGGCAGAGTACGGGTACGGAGAGTACTCGAACACTGAACGAGGTTCTTCTCATTACGAATTGTGAGTTTGAGAATTTCGGGATTCGCATCAGAGCAACGGCATCGGTCGTCATCGAAACAGTTTTCGCGTGTGGGTCGCAGCGTCATTTCGCGAAGGTCTGACATACTGCAAATGTGCCAAGGCGTGGCGCTACTTCTGTCGCTGTTGCTTAGCTGTGAACGGCCTCTGCACATTTGCGGATTTCCGGTATGTCAGCCCTCCGCTACAGACAGACGCGCGATTACTGTTCCTACCACGACCGATGCTGTTGCTCTGATGCGGGTCCCGCCTTGATTTGTGCTACTAGATAGCATGTCTGCCGCTCATGACAGCGACAAAGTATGCCATGCCCCCAGTTGGCATTTATCTTCTTCGCTTGATTTGTTTGTGCGAGTATGGCGCATTAAGGGCACGATTGGCTTCCAAAAACCATGTGTATTGATCGAACGGGCAACCCTGTTTGAAGAAATTCAGATAGGAACTTAAGAGTATTTAGGAATTCGGTGTGGAGGGTTGGTACTCGTGATGCTCATCCAAATTAATGCTTCAACATTACATTTACTTTGAAGATATTATAAAAAATGAACACTTTTTTGAGGACTGGTTGCAAATGTTTGGAGATATAGTAGATGATTATCAATGATTTTTTAATCATGGTAGAGTAGAAAAACCTTTTTCTGAAAGATTTTCGCCGGACTATCGATTTTCGATAGACTTTTCGCATTATACCAACTTGTATCCGACCGGATATCTGAATCGGATATTCGGATTCCGACTCACCGAAAAAACGTCAAAATCCGAGTGATCCAAAATCCGAGCCATCGAAAAGACGTAATTTTCGGATTGACCCGAAATCCGACTACTCGTTTAGCCTCCCTATCCGACTGAATAGGATTATCCGATTTCGTTATTTTGAATCTATCCGTTTGAGTCGAATATCTACGGCCTTTGGTTTTTGAGTTATCCGAAATCCGAGTATCCGAAATTTTTTGATTCGGATCCAATGTATAGTAGGTAGTACGCCATTTATTGGGCAAAACATACCTTAGTAGAAAGGTAGAAATACAATACCCGCGCTAAGTTTTGTAAAAACGGGGAGCATCTGGCAAACTTGGCAAAAAAGTGTCCGATGCATTTAACCTTTTTGAATGTAGACTTTTTTGAATTCGGAAAACATTGTCATATTCACAGATCAAATTGCTACCTAACTATATGGCTTGTGTGCCGAAGTTCCTTAAAATCGCTTTGTTTTTGAAGGAAATAAATTTCGCGATCGTTTGTGAAAAATGTCGCGCGCGGCGAAGTGCGGCGAAAATTTGAGCAGTATTTGTACAGGTAATAGAGGAGCAACCTTTATGTTTTCTTCATAAATCAAACGCAGGGGAGAGAATCTCAAGGTTTATGTTGGTTGAATTTTCGGAATCCTCTATTTAGGAGTCCAGGGTTCTCGCAAAAATACTCCGACTTTTCAGGTAGTTTTCAAGCGTGTTTATTGAAGGATTTCGAAAATTCAATCAACACAAACCTTGAGATTCTCTCACCTGCACCTAATTTATGAAGAAAACATACAGATTGCTCCTCTCTTCCTTGTCCAAATACTGCTCAAAGTTTCGCCGCACTTCGCCGCGCGCGACGTTTTTGGAAAACGATACCTTGATACCTTGATACCTTGGTGATCCATCTTCACTGCCCGTCGCCGCCGTGTGGACCACATCTCTCAACCAGCTCGACCGATCCCGAGCAAGGGACATTTAGTGACGGTTATTCTCTGAAAGCCCTCGCTCGGTGCAGAACGTCTTGACTCTGCCTGAAAATACAGAGTTCCATCTTGTGAAAGGACGGCCCAGAGGCCGGCGGAAATTACGGGGTAAGCAGACTGTTGAATGGAGGCTCCATCGGTCATCCATGCGGCGCAACACGTGTCCTGCCCATCGGTCTTTAGACTGGGCCATGAACAGAAGAGGGTTCATTAACTGCGACTGCTTTCGAAGATCAGCACTGCGTAGGCCACCAGCTCGCTGGGCACGACGATTAGTCTTCAGTAGTCTGCGTTCCAAGGCCCTGTGAGCTGTCCTTATGGCCTGTGTGGTCGCCTTCGTTTCCGTCCATGTCTCGGTTCCATAGCACAACGCAGGTAGCACCGTGGTGTCGAACAAACGTGCTCGTGGCTTCACATCCCGCAATTTGTCTGTCACTTCCACTATCGATCCAAGTGCAGACCAGGCCGCTCGTCATCTCCGTCCGATCTCCGTAGACAAGTCGTTTTGCATGTTCACCTCTCTTCCAAGATAGACGTAGCTGTTCGTAGTGGGTAGGGGAGTGCCAGAGAGACGAATGGGGCTGTCGTCACACCACTGGTTGCGCATCACTTGGGTTTTCCTCAGATTCATTGTAAGGCCGATCGCTTTTCCTGCAGCGTCCAGTTCGTTAAGCATTCCTTCGACTAGCGGAAGACGAACCCAGCAGCACAATGTCGTCAGCGAAGCGCAAGTTGGATAGTCTGCACCCGTCTATGAGGATACCTTTGGCGTCCCAGTCGATGTGGCGCATCACGTCTTGTAACGCGGTCGTGAACAGCTTCGGTGAGATGGTATCTCCTGTCTGACACCCTTTCAATCGACACCTTCAGTTTCCTCTCGAATAGTTGAATAATGGTGTTGCTTCCGTTGTTGCACTCTTCCAATATTCTGATGTACTGGGCGTCAACACCAGCGTGGATGAGAGCGTTAAGAACAGCCGGGACTTCAACCGAATCGTTTTTGGAAAACGATTGCAAAAATTATTTCCTTGAAAAACAAAGCGATTTTATAGAACTTCGGTCTACAAGCCTTATAGTTAGGTAGCAATTTGATCTGTGAATATGATAGCGTTCTCAGAATTCAAGAAAGTCTTCATTCAAGAAAGTTACATGCATCGGACGCTTTTTTGCCAAGTTTGCCAGATGCTCCCCGTTTTTACAAAACTTAGCGCGGGTATTGTACATAGGAACATGGACACCTTCACACAAATCATAGAAAAGACATGTAATCTTTAGACAAATCTAAGGCTTTGATCAAACTACCGTATACCCACCGTAATCTACCATAATCTGTAGAAAGTCGGCACACGAAGATCAGATTCGTGTTAAGCACATCAAATTACTCTCAGATAAGGATTTTGAGACACATTCTTAGAAGAAATCCGGAAATCTCGAAAGTGGAGTTTCGCCCTCAACATGTTCCCCCGCTAGGACGCTTTGAGCGAATGAAGTTGAAAACTTTGGAAAATCAACAAATAAACGACAGATTCGTGACCAGCACCCCAAAACCCCTCTGGGAGAATTTTGAGTCAAATCTGGAGCATTTTTCTGTAGCGCTTTTCAAATCCCTAATTGATACGTATAAGAAATCGCTCAACCGGAAAAGTCCAAAACGCTATCAGTCTGCACAAAGTTCGGGAAACGTGCCTCCACCCTAACTTTGCTTATGGGCGTTGTCTTGGGCTCTGAACACGATTATGAGGTCCGTTCCCGAATTGTTGGAAGTTTACTGAGCGTTTTGGAAGGTAAAAGAACACAAAAAACGATCGTTTTGAGCTTATAACTTCTCGAACCCAGCGGCCCGGAACGGGGTACTGCGGGGGCCCCCTAAACGGGCAGCAGCGAACGTTTAGCCATATGTGTTTCATCACGTTTGTTGCCAGTGGACAGGTCACTGCGTGTTTGGAAGTGAGTACAGCTCTTTTCTCTGCCCAAACCCTAAGGCGCTCTGCGAAGTAGCACCGCGAAATAATGGAGAGTAGGGAGGGAGCGGACGAGGTTGGCATCATGTCGTGCGACACGGGTACCTCACAGTGTTTTTGCCGCTACGACAGCAGTGTTTCACGGGGTGACGTCGTCAGCGAACGACGACGGAAAATGGTCCTTTGGATCTTCGCTTTTACTTTTGTTACTTTTTTGTTCTAACGTGTGACAGCTGTGATTTATGCGACTACTACCACAAACCGTCTGCTAATTTCGGTACCTCGAAATCTATATCTCAATATATTCACTTTACTGAATACAAGCTTAAAGTTCTCACAGCTCTCTGAGCGTATAATTTTTTAGAAAATGTTTGCAGGCATTTTCTGAACTCTTGAAGCATATCAAAGCAGTAAGAGCTACTCGATTATAACTCGGCTATTTCTCGGCTGCTTCTTGTCCGTTTAGTGAAAAGTCGAAAAATAGCCGCGAATCAGCCGGGAAATAGCCCACCAGGAGGCGCTTCGGAGCTTGGTGGGTTATTTCGCGACTATGTCTCGGCCAACGAGGTTAAAAAAGTGAAGCTAGCGACATCGGCGATGCGATTTCGCGAAGCCTTCGCGCCCTACGCCGCGTCAGGTTTAGGATACGCCCCAGACCTCCAGCTCGGCCGCTTGCTGCCGGTCGTCGGAACTCTGCACAGCCGTTGAGCGAAGAATGTCAGGCAATTGAACTGCAGTTAACCCAACGCGTGCTGAATACGCACAAAGTTGGGACGTGGATACATGATGAAACTGGTAGAACACATCGAAACACGTATGGATCAACGGTCGCTGCTTCCCGTTTAGGTTTTCTGGGTACTGCGCAGTTTTACTATAGATGCCCAGGAAATGCTAGCAATACAGTTCGTTTCCGCAGATCCGACATTCGTTTCGTATACTTCCCTCGTTAGAAAACCATTCGAAACTATTTCGCTGCGGTTATACCAACTCTTTATCAACGCAAAAGATCTTTTTCCACGACTACTCTGTACTAAGATTCTGAAATAGCTGGGCTGCGCAGATCCGGGTCAAAGCCAAATGCGCTTCGCCCGCCAGGATGTTATCCACGATGCATGCCACTAAGGTAAAGAGATTCTGAAGTAGCAACAAGGCGTTGCTCGCTTGCATTGTTAAAAATTCGCTTGCGGTTTGTACTCCTTCGGGCCCTCTACCATTTGTGTGCCAAATTATATATTTTGTACATACAACTTTCAGGTCTAGTCCATATCAGTTTTCAGATTGCCGTATTCCAACAAGGAAAGTATGACGACACTGTCTCTCGCATCTTCATTATGAAGGTGAACCAGAAGCTAATGAACTTAAGAAGTTAGTTTCGCACCTACTATCATTATGAACATTTTTTCAAGCCCGTTCCCTTTCTATTCCACGACACTGTGCCCGGGATACCAAAGGAGATGTCTCGCCTTTTGTGGCTCTAATTCCACACGAGACCACTTCGCTTGAATTGACTAGCACGCCGTGTCGAACTGCAAGAACGATACAACTCGCTGAGTGTAGAGAGCCCCCACCCGGCCATTGCGAAACAGACAAAAGAATCCTGGCGATAGAAGCCGTAAAATAATGCATAGCGCGTGCGCTCGCTTACCGAACGCGCTCCCTTACGCACAATTTTCGACTGAGCTGCAGCTTACAAAGCAAAGTCACGTAGAGGAGGAGACCATCAGAACGAAGCGCAACTTTTAAGAACCAGTTCTTGATAGAGAATTGGAACTTGATCTTAATAATTTCGCAACGTTAATAATGGACGGAGATGTAGGAGTTCATCGGTGAGTAACTATAGTTAATGGTCATTGAGCCCACAGTAATTTACTATTGCTTTCAGAGCCAAAATCCGGTCCGCAATCCCGGTCTACGGCTGTTGCATCATGCGACACGTGATAATTGTGCTGGGGAAGAGGTGAGTCGTGGCGGGACCGAGTGGTCCCAGCAGGATATTCATGAGTCGCATGATGCAGCGGCCGTAGTCCGCAAATGCGGACCGGAATTCGGAAGAAAGGAACAGTACGTTGGTCTTTGCTGGATCGTCGTGATCTTCGGAGAACGTGCAGAAAGGGAGGGGGAGAGCTTACTGACAAGTCTCATTTACCCTCCGGAATTCCTCATCCCCCCGGATAGAATGCGTTGGGCCAAATCTGGTGCAATCTCGCAAAACATGGTTAGATGACCTCAGATTCGTGATCAGCACCCCAAACAGCACCCATAGAGTAATTTGGTGCCAGGTGTGAAACTTTTTTCCTGAGGCGCTTTCAGAGCCACCTAAATTCTACATGGTAGACTTATCAACAACGAGAGTTAGCTCCTGGGCGATTCGATCCTGTATTTCATTAAGCCTTAGCGTGTAATTCTTGAAGAACCAAGGAACACGGCACATCCCCAAGTTCAGTTTGTCAAATGGTCCTTGTAAGCAGTTTTTAAGCCAAGTTTACCAGGGATAATCAAGCGTGGCACTCAGCTCAGCTTTAGAAAATACTAACTTTGACAGGCTGTTACTCTCACTTACTTTCACCGAATATCTAATTGGAAGAATGCCATTCCCTTGGAAGCAAGTACGTCCCCCACCATTCTTCCCAATTGGACAGCGAGACTGGCCGTTCTAGAGTCGGACATACTCGGTATTCTAGAACATCACCGCAGCTAGAACGTTCCAGACAACATGACCGTATCGGAAAGGGCCGGCTTAGTGAAGGCGATGCTTTTGAGGTCGACATTGCGATTCTCTGTTGGCGACAAGTGCTTTGTCGTTATGAGACGTGAAAGAGATATCGCACTGAGTCACAAATCTCTCTCCGATTCTGAAACTTTATCGATTTCTTACAAGAACGACTCAGGTAGATCTAGTTGTTCAGAATCGGACGAATAGTTGTTGAGAATCGGTCGACAATCGAGAAATTGTGCAGAAAGTTGATAGAAGTTGTCGAGAATTCTGAGATTCGCAGTATTTGTCGAGAATTGCGGCCGAATTGTTCAGAATTTCAGAGAGAGTTGCCGAGAATTCGGGGGAACGAGTGTTTGCCGAGAATTCGGAGAGATTTCTCGACACCTTCCGAATTTGAGAATATGTTTCGAATATGTCGAAAATTTCCCAAGAATTCAGGAAATCACTTCAGAACCCTCTTCACACCACTTTCTTCAATTATCGCCACTGCTGTTTTTGTACTCTTTCTTTTCATGTGGGTCCTCTGTGGTTTTTTTCTCCATTCTTCTAGCTAGTTATCAATTATTATATATTTCACCGACTTCTTGAATATCAAACTCGCATGAAAACCCTTTTTCAAATTTTCATCTTCTCAAAATAGCGAACATACCAAATTAGGGGATTTTCTAGTCAAAGAATTTCGAAAGTTTACGAGCTTTCGAGTACCAATCTTTTTTCCATGATCGGCAGTTGCGGCAGTCGGATTTAAAATTTAATATTCAAGGAGTTACCCAAGAAGTATCAGAACAACGTTTGAAATTAAGATTGTTAATTCTAATAAATCTCGAATGATTCTGTTCTGACCGAAATTTGCAACTCTAAACCTTGCAATGGTTGTTTATCAATACATTAATGTACAATATGTGGACTTCCGGCGTGTCGACACCTGGAGCCAGCGGTTTGGCCGCTGGCTGCAGGTGTGGACCCGCTGAAAGTTCACATTTTTCAAAGTATGGGTCACGAGAGTAGAATATTTGGGGATAGGGGCTCTCTACACACAAAGGGAGGAGTTGTCCCGTTTTTTCAGTTCAACATGTCACGCGACTCCATGCAAGCGAAGTGGTCCCGAGTGGAATTAGGGCCGCGAAAAGCGAGACAACTCTCTCGGTGTGTAGGGAGTCCCTGTCCAGGATATTTGAGTTTATCGGGTTCTATTAACCTTCCATACAAACTTCCATCGCCTAAGATGACGGCTGAACCCCGCTACAGTATAATGGTTCACACCTTTCTCAGGTGTAGTCCAGCCGGAAGTCGACTATTTTGAAAACTAGGAGCCACGAGAGTAGAATATTTGAGTCCAGCGTGGTCGATTTACTCTGTATTCAAACTTTCACCGCCTAAGATGGAGGCTAAACACCGCTAAGGTATAATGGCTCACACCTTTCTCAGGTGTGGTCCCACCGGAAGTCGACAATTTTGAAAACTAGGAGCCAAGAGAGTAGGATATTTGAGTCCAGCGTGGTCAATTTACTCTCTACTCAAACTTTCACCGTTTTAGAGTACTTCCGAAGACCACTACACTGATATCGCACTGGTGCTGGGCAAGGCCTATAGAGGCCCATGTTGAACGATTTTGTAGACCCACAGCATATACGATGCACAGTTTGCCTCTGCCAAACGTCGATGTAGCAGTTGGGGATGCAGCAAACTGAGTAGCTCAGACACTCGTGGCGTCCAACGGGTGGTCGACAAGCAATCACCTCACAGCGTGCTTCTTCACGACCGCTGAAAAGGGGCGGTACTGCTCCCCTAGAGTTGCCTGACACCCCCCTCAAGTTGTCCGTCGCTCCCCTTGAGTTATCCGTATCCGTAGTTGGATACCTGTCGACCGTTTATTGGACACCCATCAACCGTTTTTCAGATGCTTGTCCACCGGTAGATGGATACCCGTCGACCGGCAGTTGGACACCTGTAGACCTCGATGATGAATGCCGCTTGCTCTTCAAATCCGCCGCGCTGCGGCGAAAATCTTTCAAACGCTGGTAAAACACTAACAGTAACGAAATTTTATCCTAATCATTGATCAACATTTTAACAATTTAGAATGAGGGTAGGATAAGAACTCCTGATCTCAAATAACAACTGTCAATACCCGAATATGAGATAACAAGACAACATTATGACGGATGATGAACGATATTAACGAATAGATTCCAAAAAAAAAACGAAATAACAAGAAGTAAGACCTAACGTGCACATTGTACCGGCAAAAATATGTTACTGCTTTATGAAAGCCTCAGTTAAGTCCATTTGTGGTGCTATAATGAAATAAGCCAAAAACTTCGAAAACTTTTTCCAGGTTATTTTTTGATCGACTGACTCACTTCATCAGAAATGTTACATGTTTATTCACATTAATGCAAATATCTATTGATTGGACCTTGAGGGCACACTCTAACCCCGACATCGATTCTTCGTTTTATGCTCATCTTGGGGAAAATTCCACGCTGATCATAATGATGTCTTCACAATCGCACCCACACCCACACCACCCACACCACCCACACCACCCACACCCACACCACCACACACCCACACCCACACCACCCACACCCACACCACCCACACTCACACCCACACACACACACACACACACACACACACACACACACACACACACACACACACACACACACACACACACACACACCACCCACATCACACCCACACCACACACACACACACACACACACACACACACACACACACACACACACACACACACACACACACACACACACACACACACACACACACACACACACACACCACCCACACCACACCCACACCACCCACACGCACACACAAGTGTTTAGAGTGAGTAAACACATCTGCCAAAACGACTAGTATCATTAGTATCTCTAGTGGGTCAATAGTAAAACTGCGCAGTATTCCGCCCAGCTGCCGGTTCCAAGAAGTTATAAGCCTAAAGGTCGTTTTTGTGCTTTTTGTGCCCTCAAGAAGGGAATTATTCTTTCGAAAATTTGGAAACGGGCCTCGTAAATGTGTTCGGCGTCCAAAGCTACCCCTTGAGCAAAATTCAGGTGGAGGCGCATTTTCCTTACTTTGTCCAGGCTTACAGCGTTTAGGATTTTCGGTTGCGCGAATATATATACCGATTAAAGGGCTCTGGAAGCGTTTTTAGAAAATGTTCCAGATTTGACTTAAAATTCTCCCAAGGGTTTTTTGGGCGTTGATCTCGAATCTATGGTCTATTAGTCGATTTTCCACAGTTTTCGGCTAATCTCGTTCAAAGCTTCCCAACCGGGAAATTTTTCGAGGGAAAAACGTCGCTTTCGAGATATATTTCGTGGTGAGAATATACAAGCCTCAAGAAAGACGGGATCTTAGAAGAGCGTTCGTATGAAGCCATCAGAGAAGCGTAGTCGTCTTCGAAACTGTATCCGGAAACGTCTTTCCTGCGAATTTCAGAAATTATTGCAGTGTCAGCCTAGACTGAATGAAATGCATTTGGCTTACAAGACTCACCCGATTCCTCTTTTCAGCAGCGATGTCTAGTAGACTAGCTTGTTCTGTTGGTCGCCCAGTGCCTGATTTTTGTACATACCATAGAAACCAATCATAAACGCGTAGCGACTGTTTTCTGTAAAGTACATACCACTCTTGAAATTTATGATTTAGCTTCAATAAGCGCACCACTTACATGGTAATGATATGAAAGACTGAGGCAAGCGGAGAATACACAATCGCCAAATGTGAAAAAATGGCCGGAGACTCATGAATTCGTTGATCATCTGAATATCCCGGAAACTTGTGGCAGATCAAGTGTATTTGATCAGTACGTCCTAAATTCTCAAACTTCGCTTTTTCGAATATACTCAAAGAGCAAAATTTTCAAATTTTCAAAATGATTTTTCAAATTTTTGAATATTTCTTCTAATTATTTGATGTTACGAGTTGACAGTCATATACTGTGACCACTAGCGAGAAAAATATGAATGAAAAGCAATCAAACAAAGAAAGGGAAAAGCAATTACACCCCTTTATTCACATACACTTCATTCACTTACTACTACAGGGTGCGCTTTAGATATGGTGACAAAATTTCTAGCCTTGCCAAGCCCACATATGCCCGTCGCTTATCCTCTTGAGTGGTCTGTTCATCTCACCAGACCTCTCGTTCGTACTGCGCGAAGTTTTGGAGCGCAGAATGGTTTGCAAGAAATGGTGATCAGGAGCATGAAGGGTCCGCGATTTTTCACCGTAGAGCTCGTCATTGAGTCAGCTTCGGTAATTGTTTCTCGTTCCCCCATGTGACCGTTAAGAACTGCGCTAATGGGGTCATTTTGAAGCAGAGGGTGTCTGCTTGAAAAATGTGTCATAGCTGAAGTCCTTGGACCCATTATTGAAAAAACGCGAAGACAAATTGCCGAAATTCATTTTTGCTCTGGTCGAAGTCCAAGATACCACTTTTTTCGTTTACCTGATAATGCACAGGCGTAAAACTTGAAGCATAAATGCGTCTGGAGGTTTACCATTGATCTGTGCACATTTCACCAACGTTTCTCAAAAATAGATCGATTATTGATTTTCTTCAAAATTAATGAAAAGTAGAAAATTCGATTAAGAAATTTCTTCCGCACACGACCACAAAGTAAGCCGCCTGTATGTCTTCAGGCAATGCAAAAATGACGATAGTGTGGGTGCGCTGAGATTGATAGAGCGCATATATGGAACTCAGCAACTTGCCCTCACGTTCTTTTGGTAGAGGGTCTCAAGGCCTGGGTAAAAGACGTTTTCAAGCCGGCACCTCCTGCTTGAAAATTACCCCCTTAAAGGCAGCGTTCACGATGATCATCCTCGTGGACTTTCCACAGTGAAATGATAGGCGAGAAGGATCCTAGGCTCCCAGTGTAGAAAGAACCGTAGAAAGCCAGGAGCGGAAAAATAACGGATGCAAACAGGCGTTCTGAGGTCACCAAAACGGCTAATGTCCCCTTAGGTAACATCCTTGAAAGCGGTCGATTCCTCCACGCTCAAAAGTCAACGCAAGCTAAAGTGGCCCTCTTTTAGCACAAAAACACGGTTTTCACGTTCTCTTCGATCATGCCTTGCTGTATAGGGCACCAGACCTTCCTTAAACGGTTGAGACAACAAAAGTGAAATATAATGCGAACACTGCTTCAAGGTCAGGAATTTCGTTTTCGTTTAAAATTTTAATGAAAAAGACGTCGAGAATTGCTCTTTGGAAGCCTATAGTTTTTAAGCGTTTTTTTTTCTCTGCTCCCTCTATCGATCCATACCAAAAAAACCATTCTTGGACGAGCGGCATCATGTATAGTTCCGTCCAGCAAAATTGGTTGAACCTAACCCCTGTGTAGACATCACGACTCAATGCGTGTGGTTGCGTCGAGGCCATTAACGTCCAATAGCGCCGAGAGACTTAGCTACTGGTTAGTGCTGACCTCGACGAGATCACTTGATGTTCGTCTCTGTGCAACGTTTGTTCCGTTTTGATCTGTGACTTGCCCACGATTTTCAACTTCTACAGATTCGGTTTTTCATAAAGTTAAGGACGACATTTGAGCCCAGAGTTTTGATGAAGAACTCGAAAAAATTTGGACATGATTTTTCAGAGAACTACCGCAGTTTTGAACAAAAAGTTCACATTAAGACTTTTAGAGGGTGTTCAGCGATGCAATCTTGTCAGGATTCAACACTGCAACAAGTGTAAAACTGCTCACATTGATACCTTGATTGCGTATGCTTTTGTTTCACTAAGAAAACATGATTCTGCCATTATTCGAAGCTTTTCGATTACGTTGCCTTGTTTCTTCAATCAAAGACATAAAATTACGAAAATAAGACGCTTCAAAAGACAATTTTTTTTCGGTTTTCTCGGAATTTTTCGAATTCAAAACCGAAAATCTTTCGTTTTTCGGTTTCAAAGTTTTTCGCACATGCCTGCTTCCGACACATACATCTAAACTCCGTTTTGAGCAAAAACACTAGGGAATCCTTGTAATGCCTTCACACATATCGAAATTAAGGCGCTTTGTTATTTGTGCAGGGCAATCCAGACCCAAAGCTAAGCTTGATCCATACCGATGTGAAAAATGATCTTGACATGGATATTTATCGTTGTTAGGAGCTTATTCACGATGTAATCCGTTCCAACCATCTTTTGAATCTCTCCATTCGATCAGGTCTGGAGCGCCTCCGCCCATTTTCAACAAGGATAACCCGATGATTTTAAAGGGCATTTCTGACACGGGTGTGAGAAAATCTTTGATTTTTTTCAAGGGGTTGAATCCCCTGGGTGGGAGGATTTCTGATTTGAATTGAGCAATTGAATATTGGATTATGTCGCGTCTCAAACATAATGAATGTTGATAACCTTTTAGATCACTTTCTATTATGCTTTTTCATTCAAACTTTTGTTTTTTTTTAACATTGCCTACAAAGGGCGGAATATTACCCACTCCAAGGTTTCGCACTTTGCATGATCCTTAAATGTTTTAGGTCAGTACGAAGATACCCCAGTGTTTTGCTCAAAAAGGAGTTAGGGTGTGTGTGCCAATAGTGAGTTGTTCTGCATGATCTCCGCCGATCACTCAATCGGCCTGCTCGTTATCGATGTTGTGTGGTCGCCGCCGCGGCGTGCGCGGCACACCGTATGCCGAGGCTGCCATGATTGGCAAACGGCGAGAAGGCAGGCGCACAAGACCCGGCCCAGCAAGAGGTCTGAATTAGATCCTTATGTTTTGAATAGTTGTCACTCAGTTTATTTTATTTGCTGTTGTTTTTCCAAATGGGTCTCACTTATAATCAAAAGCATCCAGGAAAAATGAGAATGCAACGCAAAATGAAAAATCAGAAACAAAAGCCATGTAACTGCTCATTTCTCCACGCAATAAAAGAAAAACTCCAGAATTATAAACAGACAAAAAAATCGATTTTTTCCTTCAGGAAATCAACCAAAATGGAGAATCTGACGAAGAAGAATAAAGAAAGGAAAAATTTTCTGCTTTCGTATCCAGTCAGGATGTGGAAAGAAATAGAAAATCCCAGCAATCAGAGAGGACATGGGAGAGAAATCGGAAAGTTTATTTCAAGATCCAGAAATGAACCAAAATTAGAATTTCGACGCCAAATCAAAAAGCGAAAAAGTTCTTGTTTCGATATCGAGTCAGGATATGGAAAGAATCTGAAACTCAGAAATTCAAAAGGATATGGAAGGTATTGGAAATTCTCCTTCATGAGCAAGAAATCAATCAAACTGTTATGATTGGGAAGACGAATCAAGAAATGAAAGAACTTCCCGTTGCAATTTTGAGTCAGTATAAAGGAAAGAATGGAAACTCCGAACTTTGAATGATCATAAAAAGAATCGGATATCTGAAAATTTTCCAAAAACAACAAATCAACAAAATGAGAAATTCAACGCTGAATCAAGAAATGAAAAAAAAACGTCACGTTTTGATGGCGAGTTTCAAGTTTTCGATTGCTTATAGAAAGCAATCGAAAACTGGAAAATTTCAAAAAAGGATGCGGAAGGAATCGGAAATTTTCCTTTACTCTCAAGAAATCAACCAAAATGTGAAGATTGGAAAGACGAATCAAGAAATGAAAAAATTCCCGTTCCGATATCGATTCGGGATATGGAAAGAATCAGGAAACTCCAAAATTCAAAGAGGACGTGCAAAATCGGAAATCGGAAATTTTCCGTTAAAATCAACCAAAATTAAATTTCAGACTCCGAATCAAGAAATAAAAAAAAACTTTCCGTTTCGAATTCGAGTCAGTATAAGGCAAGATTCGGAAACTCCAAAAATTCAAAAAGGTCATGGAAAGGATCGGAAATTTCTTCCAAACAACAAATCAACGAAAATGGAGAAATTCTTCACCGAATTAATAAATGAAAGAAAAGCTTCATGTTTTAATAACGAGTCAGGATATAGAAAGGAATTGAAAACTTAAAAATTTCAAAACGGACGTGGAAGAAATGGGAAATTAATTCCTCAGAATCAGGAGGAAAACGAAACGAAAAATTCGGCGCCGAACAGTTGGCGGTGCAGCTGGTCAGGGGGTCAGAAGTTTTGCACGTCAATACGCGCACAAAAGTGAGAAAACGACGAAGTGACGTCATCCCATGCTACCGGTCGATGGGTGGTCGACTGCCTGTGGACCTCGGTCGACAGACAGTCGATCGGACACATAACGGTCGACAGACAGTCGATCCGCCCCTTGCAGTCAAACCACCCAGCGACCGGTAAGCCACAAGGGTGACGTGTCAACCACCCGTTGGACGCCACGAGTGTCTGAGAGTGTGAGACCATCTTCATAAGCTTCGCGGACAGTTGTAATCATCGGTCGAGCAGGAGCTCCAATTTTCGGGTAAGTGCATACAGTTGTACAGGCCATAAAACGGCCAATGTCTCACCGTCGACTGCGTACCACGCGCTGCGCGACCGCACGTGCGTCGGAAGCAGACGAGTTTTGGCTGCCGCGCGACGAGTCGGCCGCCGCGCGGCGGCCGAACCGTCGCGCGGCGCTCGCTCGTCGCGCGGCGGCAAAACCGTCTGCTTCCGACGCGCGTGCGGTCGCGCAGCCCGTGGTACGCAGTCGACGGTGAGACATTGGCCGTTTTATGGCCTGTACATGTGTAAAAAATGTGTTAACTGTCGAGAGTCGAGCAAGGAGTTGTCGGGAATTGGTCGCGAAGTTGTCGGGCATTGTCGAGAATTAGGCGAAGAGTTGTACAGAATTCTCTAGAGTCTGCGAAAGTTGTCCTGCATTTGTACGCCTGCAGGACAACTTTTCGTCCGATTTTCGACAACTAGTTTTACCTGAGGAGTATAATTGCTGTTTAAAGCAACTTAACGCGACCATCAAGCACATTTAGGATCAGAAGTTGGACAAGAACGCTATGAGAATAGTCCTTCCTGCCCTCGCCTCGATCCCGACCTATTATCAATTGGTGAAAACGCATAAGCTGCCTCTTACAGATAGGAGAGGACCGATAACGAATGCAGTGATCGAAACTCGTCCCATTGATTCCTCGTGTGGCGGACCCACATATGCTATTAGTTGGTTTTTACATCAACTCCTGTCTCCTCTACTACGGTTCGTGCCGTATCATCTTGCTAACACCAGCCAGTTTTTGGATATTTTCAAGAATAGCGGCTTTTTCGCTCCGTACATACATATAGCTTAGGTTGCTAGAATGAGTCCGGGCGTAGTAAGCAGCCGAGTGGTCTGTGAAGGCAAAGTATAACAGTGATAAGGAGATTTAGACAAGATAAGCCCGATAAGCCTCACTTCGACCGGCTCAAAATGAGCGGCCTAGGCTATAGAATACCAAAGCTTCGACGTCCCCTCTCTTTATACCAACATCGACACAACAGCAGCAGTAACAGCATGTGTGAGCTCATTACGCCAACATCAACGTGACGTTCACCTTCTCGACATCCCAATACAAGACATCGAGAGACTGCTCACCACAGTAGACTTCAATTTCTTCAGCTACCATAACAACATGTACCGACAAAGACGCGGCTTGGCTATGGGAAACAGGCTCGCCCCACTCCTTGCCATAATGTTTATGGACAGCTTTGAAAGAAGCACTCTGACTTCAGATGTGTAATATTTCGGCTGCTATATCGACGACATATTCATTGCAGCAAAGGAACAAGGAGCACTCCGTAGCATTTTATCGGATCTGAACTCTTGGCATGACTCAATAAAGTTGACAGCTGAAGAACCCGGATCGGACAAGTACCTGCCATTAATGAATCCCCAAATATTAATTTCGGATCATCAAGTTCAGACCGCATGGTACACGAAACCTGCATCGAAAAACCTTCCAATCCATTCGCGTAGCTGTCACCTCTCATTCATGAAGAACAATGTGGTCAAGAATTTGTTATACACAGCGAGTAGCCTAACAACCCATAAAAAGGAGAAGGTGAAGAGTCAGTTGGCAGCAATACTGTATGGAAACGGTTATATGGAGAGCAACACTCACACCTGGAGGTTATACCGTTACCCTCTGTCTAATGCTGCACTAACCATCCCTTTTGTTAGCGAATCGTACGCCAAAGATGTCAACGTGACGGTCTGTAGATCAGTCCTTCCCCTTCGTCCTGCCTTCCGCCCCCCCCCCTTCCACCCTCCGCCCGCTTCTCAGGTCGTCTCGCCCTTATGAAGATCACTGTAGGAGGAACGGATGTACCTACTGCACAGGGAACAAGAAAATCTGTGAGATGCAGAACGTGGTGTATCGGGTACAATGAGAGGCATGCGGGCAGTTCTATATTGGCGAAACTAGGAGGCCCTTACGATATGGCCTTGATCAGCACATGAGAGCGCTACGGGCACCCCAATCTTACCCGAACAGCGCGTTCTCAAGGCATAAGACATCACACCATACCTTCGGAGACATCCCGAGTATGGGTTTCGAAATCGTGCATAGGAATATATCGGACACAGCTGAAAGGAAGATTAGAGAGGCCACAGAGATAAAGAGGCACCTTTCCCCGATGAATAACAGGGGCT
Organism: Aplectana chamaeleonis; assembly: GCA_029168955.1. Lineage (NCBI taxonomy): Eukaryota > Metazoa > Nematoda > Chromadorea > Rhabditida > Cosmocercidae > Aplectana > Aplectana chamaeleonis. The sequence continues at coordinate 39,195 of JAPDOI010001057.1, read as the reverse complement.
GCTAACATCCCATACAAATTAGAGCGTGATAAGACTGAACACCACCGCCATTTATGTATACACCAGTCCTATTTTTGGGCATTGGTCATTCTCAGTCAAGGTGGGTCTCGAGTTGGTCATCGGCGGGAACTCTCTTCTCTCTTTCCTTCCCACCAGCATGTTCTAACCGCCTCCGCATGTTTCGTTGCTGTGTACATAGTTCATACACAATTTTTAGCCGTCTGACGAAGGGTCTAACACCCGAAACGTTGCGGATAAAGAGATTCAACATCTATCTCAACTCATAATAGCTTCAATATCGCTCGAGTACCTAACCTTCATGAAGCTAAGTAATCGAGCAATTCTGAATGTAACTTTTTCCCTTCATCAGATGTCTTCAGGAAAATCTGATTCCAGATACGGAAAAAGCGTGTCAAAATTGTCTAGAAAACATACATCGGATTTCTAAGCCGAGGTAACCCCATGCGACGTTCCTTAGTAAGTTCAGATGAGAAGTGTCAAAGTCTGCACCATCTGAGGATCAAGGTTTGAAAGGCATTTCAACCTCGCACAAACAAGGTGCTTTGAAACACAACTTTTTTTTCAGGCGTGCTGGTCACGAGTTAAACGTTTTTCTCTCGACTTCTAAAATTTCTGTATGTAGGTTACGGCAACTGTTTAAGGCTGCACCGCCCAAGGCAAACCCGAATAAGTTGGAAATTATTAAAACATGGATGGACCTCAGATACGTGATGCCCCAGAAATCCAAAATGAGGTCAGGCTTTCAGGGCCTCCCCACCCTTCCCACCAGTTACCCTCCAATCAGGACTTAGCTAGATCTGAAACAAAGTTGACCGATGGTTAAGATGGCTCACTTACCGCAGTCGACGAAAATTTTATTGGAAACTGTAAAGCAAAGACCAGATCCCTAGGCGACAACTCGAATGGCCCTTGGGGTGAAGGCAGAAAAATTTGAAGAATTGATCTATTGCAGTTATTTGCGACCACAGGTGCTTGTAAAATTCGAAAAGTGTCATTTTCGGAGATACTGGTAAAGTAACAAAGAACCTATTCTTATTCAAGGAAGATCCCACTTCTTCACAGTTCAAAAATTCTGAATGTCGTATGACGTGGGTGCGCAGTGTGGACACGCGGTCCGTTAAGTGTAAAGGCAGGGTCCGGGCAGAGTTTCGATTTTGAAATTTCCCACTGAATCGGTGCGCATGCTACAGGTAGTCTTAAGGGACATACGAAAACTGCGTAAAAACCGGTCTTCTTCAGCCGCTTTCGTCAACCGCTGTGTCAGAAAAGTCAGAAAAGTGTGGCCATCGTCCATAATTTAGCGGTCGTCCACGCATTCTTCAAAACTGCAGTGTAATTATCGGTCATTCCAGCTATGATTACCACGCTGTGAATACCGTAATCCCTGACTTTGAGGCTGTTTTCTCTATAAGTATGGACTTAGAGTATGTGAAAATTCCAGAAGGTGTCCAGCTAGGCCGTCCCCAATCTATCTAACCCGATTTTAGGTGGTGTCAATATTTGACCGGACCTTGCCTTTAAGTTGCATTGTAGCACAAAATTTCGCTTAAAGGCACAGGACACCCAGAGAATTATTTTTCGGATTTCGTGCTTATCTTGGAGAGAGTCACACGCTGATCACAGGGGTATCTCTGAAATCGTCCAAGACCCCATTTGAACAGAGTTATGGCTCTTCAATTATTCCTAGATTTTGAGGGTGAAGAAATGGTGGACGAGTTGTCTCAGGCCAGTATTTCTCTTCATTCGCAATCGATGCGCAAGAGCGACCCAGGGTAAGGAGACAGCCCGGCAATGGAATGAAGAACAACAAATTGGTGGAATTAATCCATACACCGAGTCGCTATCGAGTTCGAAAGTCTGTTGGTGGGTCGGGCCTGTGGTGTTGAGCGAAGGGGATCGGGCCTGTGGTGGTCGCTTATATCTCGCTTATTTGGAGGAATTGAGATATCGCATTTGGCACGTACTGAGGGTGTACTGTGCCTTTAAAGGCACAGTACACCCTCAGACACGAATTTGGTGATTTTTACTTGGCTGTGGATTAGACCCCTCCTATATAACACCTGCCACGTATCTCAATTCGTATCTCATCGCAGATCTCAATTCCTCCAAATAAGCGAGATATAAGCGACCACCACAGGCCCGACCCCCTTCGCTCACCAACACAGGCCCGACCCCCTACCAGATTTCCGAACTCGATAGCGGCTAGATGGATGGGTGAATTTCCACCACGTCGCGTTCTTCAGTTCATTGCCTGACTCTCTCCTTATCCTGGCTCGCTCTCGCGCAACGATTGCGAATGAAGAGAAATACAGGGTCGAGACAACTCGTCCACCAAATTTTCACCCTCAAAACATAGGCATTTTCAAGGAGCCACAACTCTGTTCATAAGAGGTTTGGACGATTTCAGACATACCACTGTGATCAGCATGTGACCCTCTCCAAGATCAGCATAAAAACTGAAAAATATTTTCGTGGGTGTTCTGTGCCTTCAAAGGCACAGTCCTCGGAATCGTTTTTCTGTTTTACTGCCTATATTTAGAACGGCCCCACGCTGATTCCAACAATGTCTCTTAAATCGCACAAGACCCTCTAGGAACGAAGTTATGGCTCCTCAAAAATTGGGCTACGGATGCATGGTGGACGAGTTGCCCGTGGCTTGTAACTTCCGCCATTTGTAACCGATGCATGCGAGCCGACTTGAATGGATAGAGAGTCTGAGAATGAAGGGAAGAACGGGGCTATTGATCGGAAATCATCGCTCATCTCGTCACTGTTGAGCTCGAAAGATCGTAAAAGGGGCGTGCCAAAGTGGCTTCCAGATGTCGGAGCCCCAGCGTGGCTTCTTCCTTTATCTCGCTTATTTGGAGGAACTGAGAGCATTATTATACGGCTGCTATCGCCAGGATTTTTTGTCTCTTTCGCAATAGCCCGCCATCAGTAATGCGAATCTCGATTTTTTACTTTCGGAGGATGAGTGCCCTCAAATTAGAAAGTTATTTTCGAGAAATCATTCAACCAATAGCCATCATCCCTTCGTTATGTACTTCGCGCGCCCCTTTTTATGCTATGCAGCGTCGCCGCTTCCTAAGTAAACCACACGAACCATACATAGACTTTGGTTCATTTCAAGTGAACTCATGTTTTCGATTATCACAGCGCGGAGCGGTGGCTTTTTCGTCGAAACCTCCTCGTCACTAGTTATATTTCACCGAGGCGCACCGTTCCGCTGCTGGTGATAATCGAAATCCGCGGGTCACTAGGAGTTTCGAGAGTCTATGTAATCACGACAGTAAAGTTTCTCTCGTGCAGCATAATTTTTACTATGTAAGCAGTCGCGCTCCACTGTGTAACGTTTTCGCAATTTTTCAGCCAACGGATTGGAATACTTCAGTGTCGAGTACAGCTGGAGTTCCCTTGATCACTCCTACGCTTTCGGTAAGGATTCTTATAGATGATGGTGCAATAGAATTACAAATGTTATAATTGAAGCTCACCAAAAAAGTTGTCGTTTTTGGTCAACGACTGAAGATTTCAAATAGAGTGATCTACTGTAATTTCACGAAAACCGTGTGCAGGCACACAGTCTTTGCAGGCATAATAAACTTACCTTAGCTACGATGTAGCGCAACGGAATCCGTGACGACCACCCAATGATGAACAAACGTGATGAAGCGCACAAACCGTTTGGGCAGCCCTTCCCAGAAGTCGTGTGAAAATAGCTTTAATTATAAAGGCCAAATTTCTGAGCAAGAGGGGTAGGCTTGTCAAAATAACGTCGGCATGGATCCTATTGAGACTTTGCGTTTACAATTGAAGGTTGGCGCAAACTCGGTGCCATATGCTATAACATATGTAGGTGCACGGAGTTTGCGCCCGCCTCCAATGGGGAACGCAAAGTCTCATTGGGATCCATGCTGATTACTACATCGATGGTTTGAACAGAATTTGATGATAGATTCGGTGGGTGGGGCAGATAGTAAATAACTGCATTTTACAGCGAATTCGAAATCTAGCCGTTTACCTGTACATAATGCCTTATCCAGATGCATCAATGATGCAAACAATCGCGTGGAACTAACGCGCTAAGGTCTTATGTTTCCAACGTCGACGGCAAGCTTCGTCAAAGTACCGAATTTTGTTTTATTTTTGCTAACTATAGGTGACAGGCGAGAGTTAGATAAAGCAGCATGTTTCCTAGCGGTGTTTTTTTTAGTATAACTTTAGCTCATTAGCGTTTAAGAGTGGAATGTTACGCTCCCTCGCTGCGTGTTTCGGTTTCCACAGATTCTTTTCGTCGGAAAACATTTTTGCTAGTCAAGCATTAGATCGTTTGGCTCGCGCACTATGACAGTTGTAATTCAGCGTCTAAAATTGCTGGCCTGGTGACTTTCTGTATATTCATTCTGATTGCTGCTGCAGTTTTCTTCAGGAATTTCGAGGAGAGAGAACGGTACGTCCTATTTCATCGAGAGTTTTCAGTTCATTCCGCACCATAGCATAGGGAAAGAAACGAGAACTTCCATGCGCAGAGTGGTGGCCACGTTTGCTAGCAGAACTTTGTTCCGGACTCCATTTTTCTTTCACAGTCATAGATGCGGAGCTACTGATGCCTTGCCCCGCTCCTAAACAAGCGCATATTGCACGGTTATGCTTTTAGCGCAGAAGATGGGTAGAAGATTCCTGTGGGGGATTCTGCGTCATATACAATGATGAAAACTGGCATTCCTTATCTGGCCGCCACTGACACAGCAATTCTAGTTAGAGACGTCCTAGTGCATCGCTCGGGAAACGCTGGCTCAGCAGTGACCGAACTCTCTCAGTCCGCTGGAAAAGGGTAGAAAGAAAAGAGAAGTTAAGACAAACTAGGTGATTTTTCTGGAAGGATCCTCAGAGAGCTCGCGACACCATGAACCTGTTCTGACCCTGTCTTGGGCCGTTCAATGGGTTGACGACTTTGACAACAGGTTTTGAGCAACTTTGAGGTGTCTAATAGGCATCCATCTGGATTGCTCCCGGTAGATTGTCGGTCAAGACCATTGAAACTTTGCACGGTCTCGCCGTTGGCTACCGGTGGTAGTTACGCACCGAGGGAGGTGCTCGGACAAGCTTTACCTTCTGACGCGACGCGCTGCTCAACTCCGTTCTGTTTACTCCATCCCTACTGCGCGTTTACCATCAGCTACCCAAAATTTCAGTGATGGTTACAGTAAACGCGCTCTAACGATGGAGTAAGCCGAACGGCTCTGCGTGGGATTAGCCTGAAGTGCGACTGAACGCCAACCCATCCAGAGATGTTGTGCGAGCACAACATCTCTGGATGAGTTGGTCTCCAGTAGCACTTCACATGAGCATTCTCAGAGTTGGTCAACTTCAGCCTTCGTTCATTTTTCGCTGATAACACAAGTTCATCATTCCGAGTGATATGGCGCCAAGGAAAGGAAGATGACATTGTACAATTGGTGGATCCGCACGAGGATTTGGTGAGCGAGGGGGTGTGTTCAAGTTTTGAAGTAATTTCCAATGTGTTCCTTTCTACTGCCCTCAACAAGAACTTGTCATTAAGGAAGATTCAGTACCCACATCTTTTCTCAATCTGACACACAATGCGACATCATTCCAAACTGGCGGACTGTCGTCACCAAATGGCACAGATGGGATAACCTCCATGGAAATGAAACTTATTGAATGAAAACAATAATCTCGCGGGCTTGTTTGGATCCTTATTCTGTTGTCTGCAATTTCAGTCCTTTTTTTATTTCAAGAGGACCTAGAAAATGATAGTCCACCTGTATCTCCAATAAAGATTCTGTCTTTCTTCTGACTGTGAAGTTTTGAGCTTTCCATGACCAATTTCTTGGTAGTATGATTCAGTATTAGAGGGCTGATCTCCCCTCCGAGTTTCCTGGAAAAGCTCTGACAGCGGCGATTCGTCCGCAACGTGCAAAGCCAAGCACAATAAACTCGTGGTCTAATCAACCTCAAGGCCAGGCTAACTCTTCTTCTAGAAATGACCTGATCTCTGGGTCGAAAAGTATGTACAGAGGGAATCTATGGACGTCCCGCCTGTGATTCACCAGTCTACAGGGTGGGGCAAAGTTACGGTAACAAGAATGAAGCGTCATGGGAAGTTAGTCAGGGCTCCATGCCTGGAGCGAAGGAGCAACTTTTATTCTCCACAAATATGCGAGCACGAAGATAACACCCACTAGGAAAAAATCTCTATAATCGTTGATGCACATGCGGGGTAAGGGGGAAACTTACTTACATCGCGCCACGGAAATGTGATTTGCTCTGCGACGTACATCGCACCAACACATTGCATCGCGCTAAAGAGAAACCATACATCGACGCCATTTTACGTCCTCACGTACACATGCACCAATCTGAAAGAGCAGCGCTTATAAGTTTTTGAGCTCATTTTCGCTGCTGTTTCGTTTTCGCACATGTTTATTTTTTTAGAGTTGTCCGTTTATGTATTTCACTGAATTTGGGTGCATCTTAATTTAATGAAACGTTTAAATTGAAGAAAAACGATGTTTCGAGATCATGGTAGGTGTAGTCATGGTCGCGGCACGTTTGCAGATTAACAGAACGTGATTCGAATAAAGGTTTCCTGCTATAAGAGAGCTTAGAAATGGCAGTGAAAAGGAAAAGAACTCTGAATGTGCTTCAGAATTTTTTTTTCGATTGAGCCTTGGCTATTTTCATGAAAATTCGAGGATTGTGCTATAGTGGAGCTGCCAACGGACCACGACTTCCGTAGAGATTACATTGAACGTGGGAAAGCTCTTGAATTCGTCGTAGTGGCAGAGAATTAGATTTTCGGAAAACGTGCGGTCCGAAGTGGTAGTGGTAGTGGTAGTGGTAGGGGTAGCAGGCGGTCGTGAATGGGTTAACAGAGCACAATGATTTTTGGATGTTTTTTGCCGTAACTGCAGTTGAACGTCGCAGTGCACGTTATAGTATGTTTACACAAGGTGCTGAGTTGATCGCAAAACGCTTGGCTCCGGGCGAGATTGAACCAGCATCTTCCCTTTCCGGGGATAGCGCCTTATCGCACTGCACCACCGAAGCCCCAGCGCCGCTCTCACTCAACTGCTTGGTAAATCTTCACCGAAGCAATCATCCTTTCACCCGCATAACGGGATGAAACAGGAATACCGTCAGAGACTATCTAACAGTCGTAGACCTGTCAAGATGATGCCCTAGTTAAGTCTTACACGATTTTTGGATGTTTTTGCCGTAACTGCGGTTGAACGTCGCAGTGCACGTTATAGTATGTTTACACAAGGTGCTGAGTTGATCGCAAAACGCTTGGCTCCGGGCGAGATTGAACCAGCATATTCCCTTTCCGGGGGAGCGCCTTATCGCACTGCACTACCGAAGCCCCAGCGCCGCTCTCACTCAACTGCTCGGTAAATCTTCACCGAAGCAATCATTCTTTCACCCGCATAACGGGATGAAGCAGGAATACCGTCAGAGACTATCTAACAGTCGTATCTAACAGAGCACAATGAGACACATAATAAAGAGGGACTACAAAGAACGAGGAAGGAAAGAATGCAACAAACGGAGGAAACTACGAAACATCAGCTCGCTCCAAGTAAGGTTCCTCCCTAAATTGGGACTCGCACGGTCTTTATTGGTCAAGTTCACGTCATAAATGCTTTTGGGTAAGTAGTATAATTTTCCACCTTTGTTGGTCTTGGAAGTTCCAAAAAAAAACAAGAATTTCGCATGCTAGAACACTTTTTCGCTCCGAGGAACTTCCAAAATATAGGAATATATTTTGAAACTTCAGAATCGATTTCGCAAACTTTCTAAGCAATTTCGTGGAGTTCTTCCACCTTTCCATTTCGGTAGCACCGGAAGGTAATTGTCTTTTTTCCATGTCTCTTCGTGCTACACCCACTGAAGTACTTGAAAAGCAGTGATTTGGAATACGCGGATACAGCCATCTTCAGGCCCACCTTTCGAGCGGATCGCACTTTGATTATATGACGGCGGTTCCGTTTTTCATTGTTATTAGGACTCCGCGGTACACAAAACAAGTCCGTTTGAAACCTTTAGTTAGGACAGTAACGGATCTTCAAGGAAATGCTCAACCTTCTTCGAACATCGATCGCACGGAAACTTTCGAGATGAAGTTGGAGGATGGAAACGCGGTGGGACCACGGCTTCGACATTCGAAAAATCGTTGCCATATCAGGGAACATCCATAATCTGGGGAATTTTTAATGAGCTCTTGATTGCGGTTACCATCAGCGCTCAGCGATCGCTTTTTGTTCGAAAATCGTTATCAGAGAAGTTGCGAGCGCGGAATGTCGTCGTTATTGTTAGTTAGTTACTTTATACTTGATTGCCCGTTGTCAGCTGACGATTATCTCAGCGATGGGCACACGTCTCCGGTTGTCTGGAGGCACACGATCATTGTGGTTGCTTGTTGGAGCTCTCATCTTCCATCTCGTCGATTTTTGTGCGGTCTGTAACCATTTAGTGAAATCTGGAATTCCTGACTATTGGGGGAAGTCGGTGCTGCAATGGTGCTGGTTTCTTTGCTCCCAACTGTTCGTTCCCAACAGCGTCCGTTCGTATAGCGCTTTAGAGCTTCGTGGGTCCGATCGACTCCTAACCCTGCAACGTGACTGCCAAAGTGGTAAGACATAAATTCCCGCCAAAACCTGTCTGAAAACAATTAGTCTATGCGTACGCTTTGTTTGAGAGCCGAATGTGCCTCCGAAGCTAGATACTCGCACTTGCGTCCATTCGAGGGCTCGTTGTGTTCGTGTCACCAGAATGGCAGAAGACTTGTTGGAGGGTCCAGCTTTCAGTACCATAGCACATGGCGTGGAGGACGGTGGAGCCGGGAGAGGTGCACGAGGTTTGATTTGTTGGAGACAGGGTGAACGGCTTCTTTGATATTTGACGTCGCTGCCCATGCAGCGCTTTTTCTTCGGCTGAATCCGGCTCAAATCGTCAATCATCACGATGCGCCCGAGGTAGATGTATTTCTCCGCATCCCGAAAAGGAAGTTCGTCCACTGTAATTGGTGCTAAGTCTGCCCATTCCAGATCACGAACAGAAGCCAAAAATGCGAAGAAAGAAGCAAGATGCTACCAAAGCACGCTGGTATCGATCAGTAGAACGAAGAGCTACCGTAATCCTTCCCATAAAATTTTCCAGATGGTGCCAGATGGATTTTCCAGAGGTCTCTTCGGATGTGAGCACATCTTTTTAGCCAGCAAAACTGTTTGCTCAGTATTCGACGTCCTGAGCCGCTTCCAGCGGCTTTTTGAATAGAATAGCTCGAGAATTAATGCACACCGCTCCTCAACCCTTCTGCACAGCTCATAGTATGAGCGTCTGTTATTTCCTGTTATCATTTTTTGTTTACGTATGGGTACTGTAGACCGACGTTCATTTCGTATCAGCATTATAATGATGCTACCAGGGGTCATATTCGCCAACAACCCGCCGAGGGAATGCGAAGGGAAGCGGAAGGGATGATACCGCGCGCGGCAGAGGAACAGATCAACCCATATTACGCTATGTAAGGTTATAGTGCAAACTGTGTGACGTATCGATACCACTGCGAAAAGATAAAGATTCCATCGCGAAACGACCATTCTTCAGCGAAGCGATGCGAAAAATTCCGGCGGTCGCGGGGGAAGCCAAGGGAGGCGAGAGGTGGCCGTGGAGCGCGCGTTTTGTATTGAAATTTTACCTCATCTACCCTTCGACTACCCGGCGGGTTGATGGCAAATACGGCCCCAGGAGAATGAATTTATCTTGCTCAAATAATGTCACCCTAATGACGTTCGGTACAGAGCTTAGGGGATCCGAACGGCTTATTCCTGTTCAGACACGAAATCATTAACAATATTGGTCAGCTCAATGTCTGGACGAGCTTTGCAGCAACAGTAGATAACAATGTTCCGATTAGTCGTTGTTAGGCGCAGCTCATACTCGTCAGCGCCAGCGCGTTACGCGCGTCACGCGCTTGCGAAGACTATAAAAACGCCATCGGGGACGCCATGGCGGAGCGGAAAAAAGTGGACCCTAACTCTTCCAAACCCGCGGTTCCTGTGCACGCGTTCATCGCTATGGTAGCAAAGGATAATACCGGAATCCAGTATTATGGAACGCAATGAAAGTGATGGTGTATCAATAAGCTACTGCGGGGCGAGCGTCAAACGCGTGCCGCGTGAATGCAGTTGGCCAATACGTCAGTGTTGAAATCAACGGGCCCAAAATGGCGTTTCAATTGGCTACTGGCTCAGATATCAAATTGTTGAACGCAGACATGTGGGAGAAGATGGGCAGGCCGAAACTTACCTATACTAGCTTGGTCGTTAGGTACGCTAGTACGAACCGAGTGAAAGTTCTCGGTGAATTGAAGTGTTAGTGTTAGTTCAAGCTGAAAGGTGCCGTTGGTGACTCTGGCAAACTGGGGCGTCGACAACAGGTTGATCCGCCCACCATGAGTCACCGCTGGCCAACGCGCCGATATTCGGCGGGGCCGTGGCCGCGAGTTATGCTCTGGTCGAAGTCGAGCTGTTGCACAGCAATTACGGCCGCGAGTTATGATCTCGTCGATGTCGAGCTGTTGCACAGCTAACGCTCCAGATACAAGGGAAGTATACGACGCATTTTTCAGGCATGCTGTGAATGATGAAAGCGCAGCCGGTTCAATTACCCAAGTTTGCGGTACATTGGCCCCGCCCAGCATCTGGAGTGTGCCGACCGCGACGCGTGTCGGTGTGCCGACCGCGACGCGTGTCGGTGTGCCGACCGCGACGCGTGTCGGTGTGCCAGTGCCGACCGATCGACGCGTGTCGGTGTGCCGATGACGCGTGTCACGACCGCGTGTCGGTGTGCCGACCCCGACGCGTGTGGGGGTGCAGACCGCGAAGCGTATCGGTAAAAGTAGTACCTAAGCTAGATGAAACAGTCCTGTAGGATGTGAACTGCTGATAAATAGGCCGCTAAACTCGACACATCGAGTTGTCAACAGCCCGACAACAGGCGGACGTCGCTGGGCAACGGGCAGGTCTCAGGCTGACAATACGCGCGATTTTACTTTTCAACAGGGAGCGGTTTATGAGATGACAACTTATCAACCTGTTGTCGACGCCCCAGTTTGCCTGAGGAGGGATGCTGTTATGGTACCCACCACAAAAGTCTAGTAGGTCTCGATTGGATCGGCAGCGGGACGTTCTGTCCCAAGGGCGGAGCCTGAGTGAGGTGTGAATTGCAGGGCGGCGACGACTCGGACTAATTACCGCACTTTACTCACAGCTAGGGTCTGGAAATGTTATACGAGACACTTACAGACTAAGGAAATACCATTTCGGGCAGATGAGGATGAAGGTATAGATTTGTAATAAAAAGGGCAATAGGTACAATCTAAATAATACTTCGTATTGAAGCGGTGTATATTTGGATTGTTGAAAAACTTAATCTGATGGTTAGAATAATAACACTATTAATAATGATAATAAGAGAACTGATAGATAGACATGGGAATTCGTTATTAGTAGGGAATCACATAATAATTACCAGGTTGTTCAATAAGTTTTGTAGTTCGATAAGAGAGGGCGTTGCTACCAGCCCAATTTTATTTGTTTTGTTGGTACACTCTTCATATGAACGTATGTGAAGTTTCATTTCAATCTGTCAATTCATTCTTTGTTCACAAGCCATTTAGTGTCGCCGTGTCACAGCAATGGAAAAAAAGGAATATCGTGCAGTGATAAAATTCTTCTTTTTGGAAGGTGTAGCACTAAAAGAAATTCACGAACGAAAGTTAAAAGTTAATAATGATTGTTCACCTACAATTAGATTAGTAGAAAGATGGGTTTCTGAATTTAAAAGTGGTCGTACAAGCCTTTAAGACGATCCACGTGAAGGACGTCCAAAAAGCGCATCAACACCAGAAATCATAGCCAAAATACAGGGTATGGGTTTGGAAGATTGTCGATTGACTGAGAGAGATTTAGTGGACGCTCTACACATCTCATTAGGCAGTGTGAGCCATATTTTAAGTGAAATTTTGGGTTTTAGAAAGCTGTGTGCGCAATGGGTGCCGCATTCGCTAGCAATGGAACAAAATCACATTCGAATGCGACTTCCTCAGCAACATTTGGAGCGTTTTAAAAAGGATAAAGTGGATTTTGCGCGTCGATTCATCACTATGAATGAGACTTGGGTCTATCACCATGATCCTGAATCAAAACAAGAGGCTAAAGAGTGGTGTGAACCTGGTTGTTCGGCTTCGAAACGAGTTCGTGTCCGGAAATCTTCCAAGAAGGTCATGGAATCAGTTTTTTGGGATGCGAAAGGAATTTTTTTTGTGGATTATGAGCAAAATGGTAAAAGTATTAATTCTGAATATTGCTGCAGTCTTTTGGACCAGTTGAAGGAAAAAAATCGGGAAAAAAGACCCGGTTTGCAGAAGAAAAATATCCTTTTTTCATCAGGACAATGCACCGTAACACAAGAGCATTTCGACAATGGCTAAAATCCATGAAGTGAAATTCGAATTATTGGAGCATCTACCGTATTCACCAGATTTCCCCAGCGACTTCCATTTGTTTCCAGAACTCAAAACATTTAGCAAGCGTTTTTCATCAAATGAAGAGGTCATAACGGCCGTTGAAGTGTATTTTGCAGACCGAAATTCAAATTCGAATAATATTTGTGGAGCTCGAATAATGACGTTATGAAATTCTCGAGTTGTAGAATGAATTCGACATGGACTTCTCGATATTTTCGGATCCTCAGACCACGAGATCGAGAACGGCGCGAAAAACTACGTCTCGAAATAGAAAAATTCTACCGGAAGCTTGCTCGAGGGAATTCGTCTTACCCCAGCGTGAAAGTCTATCTTATTGAAGTGTCCCGTTTTGTTTCGAGCGATTCTGTTCAGTTAGTAGCATAACGATGTTGAATTGAAAAATGTTAATAATAATAACAATAATTCAATAGTATTAATATTGTGTAGATGCTATAATATACTTTATGAATGTTTTGCTCGAAAAGTGTGTTTGTCTCGCTGGACAGCGTCTCGTATAACAATGCCAGGCCCAAGCAGTGAGTAAGGTGCGGTAATTAGTCCAAGTCAACGACTCCCGCAAGTCACACCTCGCTCGCACCTCGCCCAGGCTCCGCCTCCTTGGGACAGAACGTCCGCCTCCCGATTGGATCTGATAGAACGCTGAAATGGCATATCACTTGCAACAATTGGTAGCTCACGTGAGTACCATAGATGATGTCAACCTGGTAAATGATTTGTAACGGAAATTGGAAAGTGTGTTTCAAGAGGGCTCAAGCACGTGTACAAAAGAAAAAGTAGCTGAAGCCGTTGCCTGATGCTAACTCTCGGAGTTTTGGCCGCGAAATAGCCGGGAAATAGCCCACCAGGCTCCGCAGCGGCTCCTAGTGGGCTATTTTCCGGCTATTTCGCTGCTATTTCTCGGCTCTACACGAAACGGACAGGAAGTAGCCGAGAAATAGCCGAGATATAATCGAGAAATACTCAGAAGTAAACAAAATTGACCAAGACGCAACCGTCGCCGGCTCGCCGAGCCACAATCTGGGGCTGCCAGCGCTTGGGCAGGCCTCCAGAGGCTCTGCGAGGTCCAAGTACCCCAAACTTGGGTAATTGGACCGACGGAGGAGCTGAAATCTGAATCATGCCTCTGGAGTGCTCCGTATATCTACCGGGAGAACATTATTTCTCGGCTATTTCTCAGATATTTCGCGGCGAGCATTATTAGGCGGCTATTTTGCAGCGAGCATTATTTAGCGGCTATTTCTCAGCTATTTTGCGGCTATTTCCCGGCGAGCACTTTTTAGCGGCTATTTAGCGGCTATTTCCCGGCGAGCATTTTTTAGCGGCTGTTTAGCGGCTATTACTCGGCAAGCAGGCGTTTCTCGGCTATTTCGCGGTTATTTCTCGGCCAAAACTCTCAGAGAAGCCGATTTTCCGAATGAAAAGGTCTGTAGCGCATGCATCGTTAGAAACAGTCGAAAAAGAGATTGATCGTCTAGAAGAAATGGTTGTGATAGTTTGCGTCCGCAAAGCGAATGGCAAAATCAGGGTCTGCGCCAATTTTTTCAACTTGGTTGAACAACTCCTTGGAGGCATGTGAGTATCCTATTCCCTTTCCGGATGATATTTTCGCATCTTTGAATGGTGGAACGATTTTCTCACAGATTGATTTTTAGGATGCTTACCTTCAAGTAGAACTGATGGATGAATCCCAAAAATTGGTGGTGATCAGTACACACAAGGGTCTATATCGATACAAAAGGAAGCCTTTTGGTATCACAACAGCGCCAGGAATTTTCCAAAGCATCATGCACAAAATGATCTCGGGTCTGGAAGAAGTAACAGCCTGCCTGGACGATGTTCTGGCAGTCTGAGAGACATCTGAAGAGCATAGAAACAACATATGTACATGCTTTATTCGAACGAATAAGCGAATACGGTTTTCGAGTTAGACTGGAAAAATGCTCGTTTGGAAAACCAGGAATCTGTTTCCTCGGGCTCGTTGTAGACTGTGACGGACGTCGTCCAAATCCAGAAAAGGTGGCTGCTATCGCTAAAATGCTAGCACCACAGAGTGTGGCACAGTTGCGCGCATTCATAGTTACGTATTTTCTGCCCTTCATTCCGAATATGAAGGAGATGCGTGGACCACTGGATGCTCAGCTGAAAAAAGACGTTACATGGATATGGAAACACACACACACATGAAGCAGCGTTTGAGACATTGGAGAAAATGCTGGTGTCAGACTTGAATCTGACGCACTATGATCCTAAAAAGAAGATAATCGTGGCTTCTGATGCGTGCGATTATAGGCGATTATACGATCAGGTATGTGATCTCGCACAGAATGCCGGATGGTACAGAAAAGCCTGTTGTCCACGGCTCGAGATCACTCACAGTCGCTGAAAAGAAGTATGCCCAGATAGAGAAAGAGGCACTAGGTCTTGTGGAGGCAATCAAGAAGTTTCATAAGTATGTATACGGGAGGCGTCCTCCGTACTGACCACAAGCCGTTGTTGGCCATATTTGACAACAAGAAGTAGTGATTGCCGTGAGTGGTGTTGCATTGCGTGTTACAGTGCTGTTGCTGTGAGGAAAGTCGGTGTAGTAATTGCCGTGAGTGGTGTTGCATTGCGTGTTACAGTGCTGTTGCTGTGAGGAAAGTCGGTGTAGTAATTGCCGTGAGTGGTGTTGCATTGCGTGTTACAGTGCTGTTGCTGTGAGGAAAGTCGGTGTAGTAATTGCCGTGAGTGGTGTTGCATTGCGTGTTACAGTGCTGTTGCTGTGAGGAAAGTCGGTGTAGTGATTGCCGTGAGTGGTGTTGCATTGCGTGTTACAGTGCTGTTGCTGTGAGGAAAGTCGGTGTAGTAATTGCCGTGAGTGGTGTTGCATTGCGTGTTACAGTGCTGTTGTTGTGAGGAAAGTCGGTGTAGTGATTGCCGTGAGTGGTGTTGCATTGCGTGTTACAGTGCTGTTGCTGTGAGGAAAGTCGGTGTAGTGATTGCCGTGAGTGGTGTTGCATTGCGTGTTATAGTGCTGTTGCTGTGAGGAAAGTCGGTGTAGTGATTGCCGTGAGTGGTGTTGCATTGCGTGTTACAGTGCTGTTGCTGTGAGGAAAGTCGGTGTAGTGATTGCCGTGAGTGGTGTTGCATTGCGTGTTACAGTGCTGTTGCTGTGAGGAAAGTCGGTGTAGTGATTGCCGTGAGTGGTGTTGCATTGCGTGTTACAGTGCTGTTGCTGTGAGGAAAGTCGGTGTAGTAATTGCCGTGAGTGGTGTTGCATTGCGTGTTACAGTGCTGTTGCTGTGAGGAAAGTCGGTGTAGTGATTGCCGTGAGTGGTGTTGCATTGCGTGCTATAGTGCTGTTGCTGTGAGGAAAGTCGGTGTAGTGATTGCCGTGAGTGGTGTTGCATTGCGTGTTACAGTGCTGTTGCTGTGAGGAAAGTCGGTGTAGTGATTGCCGTGAGTGGTGTTGCATTGCGTGTTACAGTGCTGTTGCTGTGAGGAAAGTCGGTGTAGTGATTGCCGTGAGTGGTGTTGCATTGCGTGTTACAGTGCTGTTGCTGTGAGGAAAGTCGGTGTAGTGATTGCCGTGAGTGGTGTTGCATTGCGTGTTACAGTGCTGTTGCTGTGAGGAAAGTCGGTGTAGTAATTGCCGTGAGTGGTGTTGCATTGCGTGTTACAGTGCTGTTGCTGTGAGGAAAGTCGGTGTAGTGATTGCCGTGAGTGGTGTTGCATTGCGTGTTATAGTGCTGTTGCTGTGAGGAAAGTCGGTGTAGTGATTGCCGTGAGTGGTGTTGCATTGCGTGTTATAGTGCTGTTGCTGTGAGGAAAGTCGGTGTAGTGATTGCCGTGAGTGGTGTTGCATTGCGTGTTATAGTGCTGTTGCTGTGAGGAAAGTCGGTGTAGTGATTGCCGTGAGTGGTGTTGCATTGCGTGTTATAGTGCTGTTGCTGTGAGGAAAGTCGGTGTAGTGATTGCCGTGAGTGGTGTTGCATTGCGTGTTATAGTGCTGTTGCTGCGCGGAAACTCGGTGTAGTGATTGCCGAGAGTGGTGTTGCATTGCGTGTTATAGTGCTGTTGCTGTGAGGAAAGTCGGTGTAGTAATTGCCGTGAGTGGTGTTGCATTGCGTGTTATAGTGCTGTTGCTGTGAGGAAAGTCGGTGTAGTGATTGCCGTGAGTGGTGTTGCATTGCGTGTTACAGTGCTGTTGCTGTGAGGAAAGTCGGTGTAGTGATTGCCGTGAGTGGTGTTGCATTGCGTGTTACAGTGCTGTTGCTGTGAGGAAAGTCGGTGTAGTGATTGCCGTGAGTGGTGTTGCATTGCGTGTTACAGTGCTGTTGCTGTGAGGAAAGTCGGTGTAGTGATTGCCGTGAGTGGTGTTGCATTGCGTGTTATAGTGCTGTTGCTGTGAGGAAAGTCGGTGTAGTGATTGCCGTGAGTGGTGTTGCATTGCGTGTTACAGTGCTGTTGCTGTGAGGAAAGTCGGTGTAGTGATTGCCGTGAGTGGTGTTGCATTGCGTGTTACAGTGCTGTTGCTGTGAGGAAAGTCGGTGTAGTGATTGCCGTGAGTGGTGTTGCATTGCGTGTTACAGTGCTGTTGCTGTGAGGAAAGTCGGTGTAGTGATTGCCGTGAGTGGTGTTGCATTGCGTGTTATAGTGCTGTTGCCGTGAGGAAAGTCGGTGTAGTGATTGCCGTGAGTGGTGTTGCATTGCGTGTTATAGTGCTGTTGCTGTGAGGAAAGTCGGTGTAGTGATTGCCGTGAGTGGTGTTGCATTGTGTGTTACAGTGCTTTTGCTGTGAGGAAAGTCGGTGTAGTGATTGCCTTGAGTGGTGTTGCATTGCGTGTTATAGTGCTGTTGCTGTGAGGAAAGTCGGTGTAGTGATTGCCGCGAGGGGTGTTGCATTGCGTGTTACAGTGCTGTTGCTGTGAGGAAAGTCGGTGTAGTGATTGCCGTGAGTGGTGTTGCATTGCGTGTTACAGTGCTGTTGCTGTGAGGAAAGTCGGTGTAGTGATTGCCGTGAGTGGTGTTGCATTGCGTGTTACAGTGCTGTTGCTCTGAGGAAAGTCGGTATAGTGATTGCCGTGAGTGGTGTTGCATTGCGTGTTATAGTGCTGTTGCTGTGAGGAAAGTCGGTGTAGTGATTGCCGTGAGTGGTGTTGCATTGTGTGTTACAGTGCTGTTGCTGTGAGGAAAGTCGGTGTAGTGATTGCCGTGAGTGGTGTTGCATTGCGTGTTATAGTGCTGTTGCTGTGAGGAAAGTCGGTGTAGTGATTGCCGTGAGTGGTGTTGCATAGCGTGTTACAGTGCTGTTGCTGTGAGGAAAGTCGGTGTAGTGATTGCCGTGAGTGGTGTTGCATTGCGTGTTATAGTGCTGTTGCTGTGAGGAAAGTCGGTGTAGTGATTGCCGTGAGTGGTGTTGCATTGCGTGTTATAGTGCTGTTGCTGTGAGGAAACTCGGTGTAGTGATTGCCGTGAGTGGTGTTGCATTGCGTGTTATAGTGCTGTTGCTGTGGAGGAAAGTCGGTGTAGTGATTGCTGTGAGTGGTGTTGCATTGCGTGTTACAGTGCTGTTGCTGTGAGGAAAGTCGGTGTAGTGAATGCCGTGAGTGGTGTTGCATTGCGTGCTATAGTGCTGTTGCTGTGAGGAAAGTCGGTGTAGTGATTGCCGTGAGTGGTGTTGCATTGCGTGTTATAGTGCTGTTGCTGTGAGGAAAGTCGGTGTAGTGATTGCCGTGAGTGGTGTTGCATTGCGTGTTATAGTGCTGTTGCTGTGAGGAAAGTCGGTGCAGTGATTGCCGTGAGTGGTGTTGCATTGCGTGTTACAGTGCTGTTGCTGTGAGGAAAGTCGGTGCAGTGATTGCCGTGAGTGGTGTTGCATTGCGTGTTACAGTGCTGTTGCTGTGAGGAAAGTCGGTGTAGTAATTGCCGTGAGTGGTGTTGCATTGTGTGTTACAGTGCTATTGCTGTGAGGAAAGTCGGTGTAGTGATTGCCGTGAGTGGTGTTGCATTGCGTGTTATAGTGCTGTTGCTGTGAGGAAAGTCGGTGTAGTGATTGCCGTGAGTGGTGTTGCATTGCGTGTTATAGTGCTGTTGCTGTGAGGAAAGTCGGTGCAGTGATTGCCGTGAGTGGTGTTGCATTGCGTGTTACAGTGCTGTTGCTGTGAGGAAAGTCGGTGTAGTGATTGCCGTGAGTGGTGTTGCATTGCGTGTTACAGTGCTGTTGCTGTGAGGAAAGTCGGTGTAGTGATTGCCGTGAGTGGTGTTGCATTGCGTGTTACAGTGCTGTTGCTGTGAGGAAAGTCGGTGTAGTGATTGCCGTGAGTGGTGTTGCATTGCGTGTTACAGTGCTGTTGCTGTGAGGAAAGTCGGTGTAGTGATTGCCGTGAGTGGTGTTGCATTGCGTGTTACAGTGCTGTTGCTGTGAGGAAAGTCGGTGTAGTGATTGCCGTGAGTGGTGTTGCATTGCGTGTTATAGTGCTGTTGCTGTGAGGAAAGTCGGTGTAGTGATTGCCGTGAGTGGTGTTGCATTGCGTGTTATAGTGCTGTTGCTGTGAGGAAAGTCGGTGTAGTGATTGCCGTGAGTGGTGTTGCATTGCGTGTTACAGTGCTGTTGCTGTGAGGAAAGTCGGTGTAGTGATTGCCGTGAGTGGTGTTGCATTGCGTGTTATAGTGCTGTTGCTGTGAGGAAAGTCGGTGTAGTGATTGCCGTGAGTGGTGTTGCATTGCGTGTTACAGTGCTGTTGCTGTGAGGAGAGTCGGTGTAGTGATTGCCGTGAGTGGTGTTGCATTGCGCGCTATAGTGCTGTTGCTGTCAGGAAAGTCGGTGTAGTGATTGCCGTGAGTGGTGTTGCATTGCGTGTTACAGTGCTGTTGCTGTGAGGAAAGTCGGTGTAGTGATTGCCGTGAGTGGTGTTGCATTGCGTGTTATAGTGCT
Organism: Aplectana chamaeleonis; assembly: GCA_029168955.1. NCBI lineage: Eukaryota > Metazoa > Nematoda > Chromadorea > Rhabditida > Cosmocercidae > Aplectana > Aplectana chamaeleonis. The sequence goes on along the minus strand of JAPDOI010001057.1, from coordinate 19,681 downwards.
GTTGCTGTGAGGAAAGTCGGTGTAGTGATTGCCGTGAGTGGTGTTGCATTGCGTGTTACAGTGCTGTTGCTGTGAGGAAAGTCGGTGTAGTGATTGCCGTGAGTGGTGTTGCATTGCGTGTTATAGTGCTGTTGCTGTGAGGAAAGTCGGTGTAGTGATTGCCGTGAGTGGTGTTGCATTGCGTGTTACAGTGCTGTTGCTGTGAGGAAAGTCGGTGTAGTGATTGCCGTGAGTGGTGTTGCATTGCGTGTTACAGTGCTGTTGCTGTGAGGAAAGTCGGTGTAGTGATTGCCGTGAGTGGTGTTGCATTGCGTGTTATAGTGCTGTTGCTGTGAGGAAAGTCGGTGTAGTGATTGCCGTGAGTGGTGTTGCATTGCGTGTTATAGTGCTGTTGCTGTGAGGAAAGTCGGTGTAGTGATTGCCGTGAGTGGTGTTGCATTGCGTGTTACAGTGCTGTTGCTGTGAGGAAAGTCGGTGTAGTGATTGCCGTGAGTGGTGTTGCATTGCGTGTTATAGTGCTGTTGCTGTGAGGAAAGTCGGTGTAGTGATTGCCGTGAGTGGTGTTGCATTGCGTGTTATAGTGCTGTTGCTGTGAGGAAAGTCGGTGTAGTGATTGCCGTGAGTGGTGTTGCATTGTGTGTTATAGTGCTGTTGCTGTGAGGAAAGTCGGTGTAGTGATTGCCGTGAGTGGTGTTGCATTGCGTGTTATAGTGCTGTTGCTGTGAGGAAAGTCGGTGTAGTGATTGCCGTGAGTGGTGTTGCATTGCGTGTTATAGTGCTGTTGCCGTGAGGAAAGTCGGTGTAGTGATTGCCGTGAGTGGTGTTGCATTGCGTGTTATAGTGCTGTTGCTGTGAGGAAAGTCGGTGTAGTGATTGCCGTGAGTGGTGTTGCATTGCGTGTTATAGTGCTGTTGCTGTGAGGAAAGTCGGTGTAGTGATTGCCGTGAGTGGTGTTGCATTGCGTGTTATAGTGCTGTTGCTGTGAGGAAAGTCGGTGTAGTGATTGCCGTGAGTGGTGTTGCATTGCGTGTTACAGTGCTGTTGTTGTGAGGAAAGTCGATATAGTGATTGCCGTGAGTGGTGTTGCATTGCGTGTTACAGTGCTGTTGCTGTGAGGAAAGTCGGTGTAGTGATTGCCGTGAGTGGTGTTGCATTGCGTGTTATAGTGCTGTTGCCGTGAGGAAAGTCGGTGTAGTGATTGCCGTGAGTGGTGTTGCATTGCGTGTTATAGTGCTGTTGCTGTGAGGAAAGTCGGTGTAGTGATTGTCTTGAGTGGTGTTGCATTGCGTGTTATAGTGCTGTTGCTGTGAGGTAAGTCGGTGTAGTGATTGCCGTGAGTGGTGTTGCATTGCGTGTTACAGTGCTGTTGCTGTGAGGAATGTCGGTGTAGTGTTTGCCGTGAGTGGTGTTGCATTGCGTGTTATAGTGCTGTTGCTGTGAGGAAAGTCGGTGTAGTGATTGCCGTGAGTGGTGTTGCATTGCGTGTTATAGTGCTGTTGCTGTGAGTAAAGTCGGTGTAGTGATTGCCCTGAGTGGTGTTGCATTGTGTGTTACAGTGCTGTTTCTGTGAGGAAAGTGGGTGTAGTGATTGCCGTGAGTGGTGTTGCATTGCGTGTTATAGTGCTGTTGCTGTGAGGAAAGTCGGTGTAGTGATTGCCGTGAGTGGTGTTGCATTGCGTGTTACAGTGCTGTTGCTGTGAGGAAAGTCGGTGTAGTGATTGCCGTGAGTGGTGTTGCATTGCGTGTTATAGTGCTGTTGCTGTGAGGAAAGTCGGTGTAGTGATTGCCGTGAGTGGTGTTGCATTGCGTGTTATAGTGCTGTTGCTGTGAGGAAAGTCGGTGTAGTGATTGCCGTGAGTGGTGTTGCATTGCGTGTTATTGTGCTGTTGCTGTGAGGAAAGTCGGTGTAGTGATTGCCGTGAGTGGTGTTGCATTGCGTGTTATAGTGCTGTTGCTGTGAGGAAACTCGGTGTAGTGATTGCCGTGAGTGGTGTTGCATTGGGTGTTATAGTGCTGTTGGTGTGAGGAACGTCGGTGTAGTGATTGCCGTGAGTGGTGTTGCCTTGCGTGTTATAGTGCTGTTGCTGTGAGGAAAGTCGGTGTAGTGATTGCCGTGAGTGGTGTTGCATTGCGTGTTACAGTGCTGTTGCTGTGAGGAAAGTCGGTGAAGTGATTGCCGTGAGTGGTGTTGCATTGCGTGTTACAGTGCTGTTGCTGTGAGGAAAGCCGGTGTAGTGATTGCCGGGAGTGGTGTTGCATTGCGTGTTACAGTGCTGTTGCTGTGAGGAAAGTCGGTGTAGTGATTGCCGTGAGTGGTGTTGTATTGCGTGTTACAGTGCTGTTGCTGTGAGGAAAGTCGGTGTAGTGATTGCCGTGAGTGGTGTTGCATTGCGTGTTACAGTGCTGTTGCTGTGAGGAAAGTCGGTGTAGTGATTGCCGTGAGTGGTGTTGCATTGCGTGTTATAGTGCTGTTGCTGTGAGGAAAGTCGGTGTAGTGATTGCCGTGAGTGGTGTTGCATTGCGTGTTATAGTGCTGTTGCTGTGAGGAAAGTCGGTGTAGTGATTGCCGTGAGTGGTGTTGCATTGCGTGTTACAGTGCTGTTGCTGTGAGGAAAGTCGGTGTAGTGATTGCCGTGAGTGGTGTTGCATTGCGTGTTACAGTGCTGTTGCTGTGAGGAAAGTCGGTGTAGTGATTGCCGTGAGTGGTGTTGCATTGCGTGTTATAGTGCTGTTGCTGTGAGGAAAGTCGGTGTAGTGATTGCCGTGAGTGGTGTTGCATTGCGTGTTACAGTGCTGTTGCTGTGAGGAAAGTCGGTGTAGTGATTGCCGTGAGTGGTGTTGCATTGCGTGTTATAGTGCTGTTGCTGTGAGGAAAGTCGGTGTAGTGATTGCCGTGAGTGGTGTTGCATTGCGTGTTATAGTGCTGTTGCTGTGAGGAAAGTCGGTGTAGTGATTGCCGTGAGTGGTGTTGCATTGCGTGTTATAGTGCTGTTGCTGTGAGGAAAGTCGGTGTAGTGATAGCCGTGAGTGGTGTTGCATTGCGTGTTATAGTGCTGTTGTTGTGAGGAAAGTCGGTGTAGTGATTGCCGTGAGTGGTGTTGCATTGCGTGTTATAGTGCTGTTGCTGTGAGGAAAGTCGGTGTAGTGATTGCCGTGAGTGGTGTTGCATTGCGTGTTATAGTGCTGTTGTTGTGAGGAAAGTTGGTGTAGTGATTGCCGTGAGTGGTGTTGCATTGCGTGTTATAGGGCTGTTGCTGTGAGGAAAGTCGGTGTAGTGATTGCCGTGAGTGGTGTTGCATTGCGTGTTACAGTGCTGTTGCTGTGAGGAACGTCGGTGTAGTGATTGCCGTGAGTGGTGTTGCATTGCGTGTTATAGTGCTGTTGCTGTGAGGAAAGTCGGTGTAGTGATTGCCGTGAGTGGTGTTGCATTGCGTGTTATAGTGCTGTTGCTGTGAGGAAAGTCGGTGTAGTGATTGCCGTGAGTGGTGTTGCATTGCGTGTTATAGTGCTGTTGCTGTGAGGAAAGTCGGTGTAGTGATTGCCGTGAGTGGTGTTGCATTGCGTGTTATAGTGCTGTTGCTGTGAGGAAAGTCGGTGTAGTGATTGCCGTGAGTGGTGTTCCATTGCGTGTTATAGTGCTGTTGCTGTGAGGAAAGTCGGTGTAGTGATTGCCGTGAGTGGTGTTGCATTGCGTGTTATAGTGCTGTTGCTGTGAGGAAAGTCGGTGTAGTGATTGCCGTGAGTGGTGTTGCATTGCGTGTTATTGTGCTGTTGCTGTGAGGAAAGTCGGTGTAGTGATTGCCGTGAGTGGTGTTGCATTGCGTGTTATAGTGCTGTTGCTGTGAGGAAAGTCGGTGTAGTGATTGCCGTGAGTGGTGTTGCATTGCGTGTTACAGTGCTGTTGCTGTGAGGAAAGTCGGTGTAGTGATTGCCGTGAGTGGTGTTGCATTGCGTGTTACAGTGCTGTTGCTGTGAGGAAAGTCGGTGTAGTGATTGCCGTGAGTGGTGTTGCATTGCGTGTTACAGTGCTGTTGCTGTGAGGAAAGTCGGTGTAGTGATTGCCGTGAGTGGTGTTGCATTGCGTGTTATAGTGCTGTTGCTGTGAGGAAAGTCGGTGTAGTGATTGCCGTGAGTGGTGTTGCATTGCGTGTTACAGTGCTGTTGCTGTGAGGAAAGTCGGTGTAGTGATTGCCGTGAGTGGTGTTGCATTGCGTGTTACAGTGCTGTTGCTGTGAGGAAAGTCGGTGTAGTGATTGCCGTGAGTGGTGTTGCATTGCGTGTTATAGTGCTGTTGCTGTGAGGAAAGTCGGTGTAGTGATTGCCGTGAGTGGTGTTGCATTGCGTGTTATAGTGCTGTTGCTGTGAGGAAAGTCGGTGTAGTGATTGCCGTGAGTGGTGTTGCATTGCGTGTTACAGTGCTGTTGCTGTGAGGAAAGTCGGTGTAGTGATTGCCGTGAGTGGTGTTGCATTGCGTGTTACAGTGCTGTTGCTGTGAGGAAAGTCGGTGTAGTGATTGCCGTGAGTGGTGTTGCATTGCGTGTTATAGTGCTGTTGCTGTGAGGAAAGTCGGTGTAGTGATTGCCGTGAGTGGTGTTGCATTGCGTGTTATAGTGCTGTTGCTGTGAGGAAAGTCGGTGTAGTGATTGCCGTGAGTGGTGTTGCATTGCGTGTTATAGTGCTGTTGCTGTGAGGAAAGTCGGTGTAGTGATTGCCGTGAGTGGTGTTGCATTGCGTGTTATAGTGCTGTTGCTGTGAGGAAAGTCGGTGTAGTGATTGCCGTGAGTGGTGTTGCATTGCGTGTTACAGTGCTGTTGTTGTGAGGAAAGTCGGTGTAGTGATTGCCGTGAGTGGTGTTGCATTGCGTGTTATAGTGCTGTTGCTGTGAGGAAAGTCGGTGTAGTGATTGCCGTGAGTGGTGTTGCATTGCGTGTTATAGTGCTGTTGCTGTGAGGAAAGTCGGTGTAGTGATTGCCGTGAGTGGTGTTGCATTGCGTGTTATAGTGCTGTTGCTGTGAGGAAAGTCGGTGTAGTGATTGCCGTGAGTGGTGTTGCATTGCGTGTTATAGTGCTGTTGCTGTGAGGAAAGTCGGTGTAGTGATTGCCGTGAGTGGTGTTGCATTGCGTGTTATAGTGCTGTTGCTGTGAGGAAAGTGGGTGTAGTGATTGCCGTGAGTGGTGTTGCATTGCGTGTTATAGTGCTGTTGCTGTGAGGAAAGTCGGTGTAGTGATTGCCGTGAGTGGTGTTGCATTGCGTGTTATAGTGCTGTTGCTGTGAGGAAAGTCGGTGTAGTGATTGCCGTGAGTGGTGTTGCATTGCGTGTTATAGTGCTGTTGCTGTGAGGAAAGTCGGTGTAGTGATTGCCGTGAGTGGTGTTGCATTGCGTGTTATAGTGCTGTTGCTGTGAGGAAACTCGGTGTAGTGATTGCCGTGAGTGGTGTTGCATTGCGTGTTACAGTGCTGTTGTTGTGAGGAAAGTCGGTGTAGTGATTGCCGTGAGTGGTGTTGCATTGCGTGTTATAGTGCTGTTGCTGTGAGGAAAGTCGGTGTAGTGATTGCCGTGAGTGGTGTTGCATTGCGTGTTATAGTGCTGTTGCTGTGAGGAAAGTCGGTGTAGTGATTGCCGTGAGTGGTGTTGCATTGCGTGTTATAGTGCTGTTGCTGTGAGGAAAGTCGGTGTAGTGATTGCCGTGAGTGGTGTTGCATTGCGTGTTATAGTGCTGTTGCTGTGAGGAAAGTCGGTGTAGTGATTGCCGTGAGTGGTGTTGCATTGCGTGTTACAGTGCTGTTGCTGTGAGGAAAGTCGGTGTAGTGATTGCCGTGAGTGGTGTTGCATTGCGTGTTATAGTGCTGTTGCTGTGAGGAAAGTCGGTGTAGTGATTGCCGTGAGTGGTGTTGCATTGCGTGTTATAGTGCTGTTGCTGTGAGGAAAGTCGGTGTAGTGATTGCCGTGAGTGGTGTTGCATTGCGTGTTACAGTGCTGTTGCTGTGAGGAACGTCGGTGTAGTGATTGCCGTGAGTGGTGTTGCATTGCGTGTTATAGTGCTGTTGCTGTGAGGAAAGTCGGTGTAGTGATTGCCGTGAGTGGTGTTGCATTGCGTGTTACAGTGCTGTTGTTGTGAGGAAAGTCGGTGTAGTGATTGCCGTGAGTGGTGTTGCATTGCGTGTTATAGTGCTGTTGCTGTGAGGAAAGTCGGTGTAGTGATTGCCGTGAGTGGTGTTGCATTGCGTGTTATAGTGCTGTTGCTGTGAGGAAAGTCGGTGTAGTAATAGCCGTGAGTGGTGTTGCATTGCGTGTTATAGAGCTGTTGCTGTGAGGAAAGTCGGTGTAGTGATTGCCGTGAGTGGTGTTGCATTGCGTGTTATAGTGCTGTTGCTGTGAGGAAAGTCGGTGTAGTGATTGCCGTGAGTGGTGTTGCATTGCGTGTTACAGTGCTGTTGCTGTGAGGAAAGTCGGTGTAGTGATTGCCGTGAGTGGTGTTGCATTGCGTGTTATAGTGCTGTTGCTGTGAGGAAAGTCGGTGTAGTGATTGCCGTGAGTGGTGTTGCATTGCGTGTTACAGTGCTGTTGCTGTGAGGGAAGTCGGTGTAGTGATTGCCGTGAGTGGTGTTGCATTGCGTGTTATAGTGCTGTTGCTGTGAGGAAAGTCGGTGTAGTGATTGCCGTGAGTGGTGTTGCATTGCGTGTTACAGTGCTGTTGGTGTGAGGAAAGTCGGTGTAGTGATTGCCGTGAGTGGTGTTGCATTGCGTGTTATAGTGCTGTTGCTGTGAGGAAACTCGGTGTAGTGATTGCCGTGAGTGGTGTTGCATTGCGTGTTATAGTGGTGTTGCTGTGACGAAAGTCGGTGTAGTGATTGCCGTGAGTGGTGTTGCATTGCGTGTTATAGTGCTGTTGCTGTGAGGAAAGTCGGGGTAGTTATTGCGGGGAGTGGTGTCGCATTGCGTGTTATAGTGCTGTTGCTGTGAGGAAAGTCGGTGTAGTGATTGCCGTGAGTGGTGTTGCATTGCGTGTTACAGTGCTGTTGCTGTGAGGAAAGTGGGTGTAGTGATTGCCGTGAGTGGTGTTGCATTGCGTGTTATAGTGCTGTTGCTGTGAGGAAAGTCGGTGTAGTGATTGCCGTAAGTGGTGTTGCATTGCGTGTTATAGTGCTGTTGTTGTGAGGAAAGTTGGTGTAGTGATTGCCGTGAGTGGTGTTGCATTGCGTGTTATAGGGCTGTTGCTGTGAGGAAAGTCGGTGTATTGATTGCCGTGAGTGGTGTTGCATTGCGTGTTACAGTGCTGTTGCTGTGAGGAACGTCGGTGTAGTGATTGCCGTGAGTGGTGTTGCATTGCGTGTTATAGTGCTGTTGCTGTGAGGAAAGTCGGTGTAGTGATTGCCGTGAGTGGTGTTGCATTGCGTGTTATAGTGCTTTTGCTGTGAGGAAAGTCGGTGTAGTGATTGCCGTGAGTGGTGTTGCATTGCGTGTTACAGTGCTGTTTCTGTGAGGAAAGTCGGTGTAGTGATTGCCGTGAGTGGTGTTGCATTGCGTGTTATAGTGCTGTTGCTGTGAGGAAAGTCGGTGTAGTGATTGCCGTGAGTGGTGTTGCATTGTGTGTTACAGTGCTGTTTCTGTGAGGAAAGTCGGTGTAGTGATTGCCGTGAGTGGTGTTGCATTGCGTGTTATAGTGCTGTTGCTGTGAGGAAAGTCGGTGTAGTGATTGCCGTGAGTGGTGTTGCATTGCGTGTTACAGTGCTGTTGCTGTGAGGAAAGTCGGTGTAGTGATTGCCGTGAGTGGTGTTGCATTGCGTGTTATAGTGCTGTTGCTGTGAGGAAAGTCGGTGTAGTGATTGCCGTGAGTGGTGTTGCATTGCGTGTTACAGTGCTGTTGCTGTGAGGAAAGTCGGTGTAGTGATTGCCGTGAGTGGTGTTGCATTGCGTGTTACAGTGCTGTTGCTGTGAGGAAAGTCGGTGTAGTGATTGCCGTGAGTGGTGTTGCATTGCGTGTTATAGTGCTGTTGCTGTGAGGAAAGTCGGTGTAGTGATTGCCGTGAGTGGTGTTGCATTGCGTGTTATAGTGCTGTTGCTGTGAGGAAAGTCGGTGTAGTGATTGCCGTGAGTGGTGTTGCATTGCGTGTTATAGTGCTGTTGCTGTGAGGAAAGTCGGTGTAGTGATTGCCGTGAGTGGTGTTGCATTGCGTGTTATAGTGCTGTTGCTGTGAGGAAAGTCGGTGTAGTGATTGCCGTGAGTGGTGTTGCATTGCGTGTTATAGTGCTGTTGCTGTGAGGAAAGTCGGTGTAGTGATTGCCGTGAGTGGTGTTGCATAGCGTGTTACAGTGCTGTTGCTGTGAGGAAAGTCGGTGTAGTGATTGCCGTGAGTGGTGTTGCATTGCGTGTTATAGTGCTGTTGCTGTGAGGAAAGTCGGTGTAGTGATTGCCGTGAGTGGTGTTGCATTGCGTGTTATAGTGCTGTTGCTGTGAGGAAAGTCGGTGTAGTGATTGCCGTGAGTGGTGTTGCATTGCGTGTTACAGTGCTGTTGCTGTGAGGAAAGTCGGTGTAGTGATTGCCGTGAGTGGTGTTGCATTGCGTGTTATAGTGCTGTTGCTGTGAGGAAAGTCGGTGTAGTGATTGCCGTGAGTGGTGTTGCATTGCGTGTTACAGTGCCGTTGTTGTGACGAAAGTCGGTGTACTGATTGCCGTGAGTCGTGTTGCATTGCGTGTTATAGTGCTGTTGCTGTGACGAAAGTCGGTGTAGTGATTGCCGTGAGTGGTGTTGCATTGCGTGTTATAGTGCTGTTGCTGTGAGGAAAGTCGGTGTAGTGATTGCCGTGAGTGGTGTTGCATTGCGTGTTATAGTGCTGTTGCTGTGAGGAAACTCGGTGTAGTGATTGCCGTGACTGGTGTTGCATTGCGTGTTATAGTGCTGTTGCTGTGAGGAAAGTCGGTGGAGTGATTGCCGTGAGTGGTGTTGCATTGCGTGTTACAGTGCTTTTGCTGTGAGGAAAGTCGGTGTAGTGATTGCCGTGAGTGGTGTTGCATTGCGTGTTACAGTGCTGTTGTTGTGAGGAAAGTCGGTGTAGTGATTGCCGTGAGTGGTGTTGCATTGCGTGTTATAGTGCTGTTGCTGTGAGGAAAGTCGGTGTAGTGATTGCCGTGAGTGGTGTTGCATTGCGTGTTATAGTGCTGTTGCTGTGAGGAAAGTCGGTGTAGTGATTGCCGTGAGTGGTGTTGCATTGCGTGTTATAGTGCTGTTGCTGTGAGGAAAGTCGGTGTAGTGATTGCCGTGAGTGGTGTTGCATTGTGTGTTACAGTGCTGTTTCTGTGAGGAAAGTCGGTGTAGTGATTGCCGTGAGTGGTGTTGCATTGCGTGCTACAGTGCTGTTGCTGTGAGGAAAGTCGGTGTAGTGATTGCCGTGAGTGGTGTTGCATTGCGTGTTATAGTGCTGTTGCTGTGAGGAAAGTCGGTGTAGTGATTGCCGTGAGTGGAGTGGCGTTGCGTGTTAGAGTGCTGTTGCTGTGAGGAAAGTCGGTGTAGTGATTGCCGTGAGTGGTGTTGCATTGCGTGTTACAGTGCTGTTGCTGTGAGGAAAGTCGGTGTAGTGATTGCCGTGAGTGGTGTTGCATTGCGTGTTATAGTGCTGTTGCTGTGAGGAAAGTCGGTGTAGTGATTGCCGTGAGTGGTGTTGCATTGCGTGTTATAGTGCTGTTGCTGTGAGGAAAGTCGGTGTAGTGATTGCCGTGAGTGGTGTTGCATTGCGTGTTATAGTGCTGTTGCTGTGAGGAAACTCGGTGTAGTGATTGCCGTGAGTGGTGTTGCATTGCGTGTAATAGTGCTGTTGCTGTGAGGAAACTCGGTGTAGTGATTGCCGTGAGTGGTGTTGCATAGCGTGTTACAGTGCTGTTGCTGTGAGGAAAGTCGGTGTAGTGATTGCCGTGAGTGGTGTTGCATTGCGTGTTACAGTGCTGTTGCTGTGAGGAAAGTCGGTGTAGTGATTGCCGTGAGTGGTGTTGCATTGCGTGTTATAGTGCTGTTGCTGTGAGGAAAGTCGGTGTAGTGATTGCCGTGAGTGGTGTTGCATTGCGTGTTATAGTGCTGTTGCTGTGAGGAAAGTCGGTGTAGTGATTGCCGTGAGTGGTGTTGCATTGCGTGTTATAGTGCTGTTGCTGTGAGGAAAGTCGGTGTAGTGATTGCCGTGAGTGGTGTTGCATTGCGTGTTATACTGCTGTTGCTGTGAGGAAAGTCGGTGTAGTGATTGCCGTGAGTGGTGTTGCATTGCGTGTTACAGTGCTGTTGCTGTGAGGAAAGTCGGTGTAGTAATTGCCGTTTGTGGTGTTGCATTGCGTGTTATAGTGCTGTTGCTGTGAGGAAAGTCGGTGTAGTGATTGCCGTGGTGGTGTTGCATTGCGTGTTATAGTGCTGTTGCTGTGAGGAAAGTCGGTGTAGTGATTGCCGTGAGTGGTGTTGCATTGCGTGTTATAGTGCTGTTGCTGTGAGGAAAGTCGGTGTAGTGATTGCCGTGAGTGGTGTTGCATTGCGTGTTATAGTGCTGTTGCTGTGAGGAAAGTCGGTGTAGTGATTGCCGTGAGTGATGTTGCATTGCGTGTTATAGTGCTGTTGCTCTGAGGAAAGTCGGTGTAGTGATTGCCGTGAGTGGTGTTGCATTGCGTGTTATAGTGCTGTTGCTGTGAGGAAACTCGGTGTAGGGATTGCCGGGAGTGCTGGTGCATTGCGTGTTACAGTGCTGTTGCTGTGAGGAAAGTCGGTGTAGTGATTGCCGTGAGTGGTGTTGCATTGCGTGTTATAGTGCTGTTGCTGTGAGGAAAGTCGGTGTAGTGATTGCCGTGAGTGGTGTTTCATTGCGTGTTATAGTGCTGTTGCTGTGAGGAAAGTCGGTGTAGTGATTGCCGTGAGTGGTGTTGCATTGCGTGTTATAGTGCTGTTGCTGTGAGGAAAGTCGGTGTAGTGAATGCCGTGAGTGGTGTTGCATTGCGTGTTATAGTGCTGTTGCTGTGAGGAAAGTCGGTGTAGTGATTGCCGTGAGTGGTGTTGCATTGCGTGTTATAAGTGCTGTTGCTGTGAGGAAAGTCGGTGTAGTGATTGCCGGGAGTGGTGTTGCATTGCGTGTTATAGTGCTGTTGCTGTGAGGAAAGTCGGTGTAGTGATTGCCGTGAGTGGTGTTGCATTGCGTGTTATAGTGCTGTTGCTGTGAGGAAAGTCGGTGTAGTGATTGCCGTGAGTGGTGTTGCATTGCGTGTTATAGTGCTGTTGCTGTGAGGAAAGTCGGTGTAGTGATTGCCGTGAGTGGTGTTGCATTGCGTGTTACAGTGCTGTTGCTGTGAGGAAAGTCGGTGTAGTGATTGCCGTGAGTGGTGTTGCATTGCGTGTTATAGTGCTGTTGCTGTGAGGAAAGTCGGTGTAGTGATTGCCGTGAGTGGTGTTGCATTGCGTGTTATAGTGCTGTTGCTGTGAGGAAAGTCGGTGTAGTGATTGCCGTGCGTGGTGTTGCATTGCGTGTTATAGTGCTGTTGCTGTGAGCAAAGTCGGTGTAGTGATTGCCGTGAGTGGTGTTGCATTGCGTGTTATAGTGCTGTTGCTGTGAGGAAAGTCGGTGTAGTGATTGCCGTGAGTGGTGTTGCATTGCGTGTTACAGTGCTGTTGCTGTGAGGAAAGTCGGTGTAGTGATTGCCGTGAGTGGTGTTGCATTGCGTGTTATAGTGCTGTTGCTGTGAGGAAAGTCGGTGTAGTGATTGCCGTGAGTGGTGTTGCATTGCGTGTTACAGTGCTGTTGCTGTGAGGAAAGTCGGTGTAGTGATTGCCGTGAGTGGTGTTGCATTGCGTGTTATAGTGCTGTTGCTGTGAGGAAAGTCGGTGTAGTGATTGCCGTGAGTGGTGTTGCATTGCGTGTTATAGTGCTTTTGCTGTGAGGAAAGTCGGTGTAGTGATTGCCGTGAGTGGTGTTGCATTGCGTGTTATAGTGCTGTTGCTGTGAGGAAAGTCGGTGTAGTGATTGCCGTGAGTGGTGTTGCATTGCGTGTTATAGTGCTGTTGCTGTGAGGAAAGTCGGTGTAGTGATTGCCGTGAGTGGTGTTGCATTGCGCGCTATAGTGCTGTTGCTGTGAGGAAAGTCGGTGTAGTGATTGCCGTGAGTGGTGTTGCATTGCGTGTTATAGTGCTGTTGCTGTGAGGAAAGTCGGTGTAGTGATTGCCGTGAGTGGTGTTGCATTGCGTGTTATAGTGCTGTTGCTGTGAGGAAAGTCGGTGTAGTGATTGCCGGGAGTGGTGTTGCATTGCGTGTTATAGTGCTGTTGCTGTGAGGAAAGTCGGTGTAGTGATTGCCGTGAGTGGTGTTGCATTGCGTGTTATAGTGCTGTTGCTGTGAGGAAAGTCGGTGTAGTGATTGCCGTGAGTGGTGTTGCATTGCGTGTTATAGTGCTGTTGCTGTGAGGAAAGTCGGTGTAGTGATTGCCGTGAGTGGTGTTGCATTGCGTGTTACAGTGCTGTTGCTGTGAGGAAAGTCGGTGTAGTAATTGCCGTGAGTGGTGTTGCATTGCGTGTTATAGTGCTGTTGCTGTGAGGAAAGTCGGTGTAGTGATTGCCGTGAGTGGTGTTGCATTGCGTGTTATAGTGCTGTTGCTGTGAGGAAAGTCGGTGTAGTGATTGCCGGGAGTGGTGTTGCATTGCGTGTTATAGTGCTGTTGCTGTGAGGAAAGTCGGTGTAGTGATTGCCGTGAGTGGTGTTGCATTGCGTGTTATAGTGCTGTTGCTGTGAGGAAAGTCGGTGTAGTGATTGCCGTGAGTGGTGTTGCATTGCGTGTTATAGTGCTGTTGCTGTGAGGAAAGTCGGTGTAGTGATTGCCGTGAGTGGTGTTGCATTGCGTGTTATAGTGCTGTTGCTGTGAGGAAAGTCGGTGTAGTGATTGCCGTGAGTGGTGTTGCATTGGGTGTTATAGTGCTGTTGTTGTGAGGAAAGTCGGTGTAGTGATTGCCGTGAGTGGTGTTGCATTGCGTGTTATAGTGCTGTTGCTGTGAGGAAAGTCGGTGTAGTGATTGCCGTGAGTGGTGTTGCATTGCGTGTTATAGTGCTGTTGCTGTGAGGAAAGTCGGTGTAGTGATTGCCGTGAGTGGTGTTGCATTGCGTGTTATAGTGCTGTTGCTGTGAGGAAAGTCGGTGTAGTGATTGCCGTGAGTGGTGTTGCATTGCGTGTTATAAGTGCTGTTGCTGTGAGGAAAGTCGGTGTAGTGATTGCCGGGAGTGGTGTTGCATTGCGTGTTATAGTGCTGTTGCTGTGAGGAAAGTCGGTGTAGTGATTGCCGTGAGTGGTGTTGCATTGCGTGTTATAGTGCTGTTGCTGTGAGGAAAGTCGGTGTAGTGATTGCCGTGAGTGGTGTTGCATTGCGTGTTATAGTGTTGTTGTTGTGAGGAAAGTCAGTGTAGTGATTGCGGTGAGTGGTGTTGCATTGCGTGTTATAGTGCTGTTGCTGTGAGGAAAGTCGGTGTAGTGATTGCCGTGAGTGGTGTTGCATTGCGTGTTATAGTGCTGTTGCTGTGAGGAAAGTCGGTGTAGTGATTGCCGTGAGTGGTGTTGCATTGCGTGTTATAGTGCTGTTGCTGTGAGGAAAGTCGGTGTAGTGATTGCAGTGAGTGGTGTTGCATTGCGTGCTATAGTGCTGTTGCTGTGAGGAAAGTCGGTGTAGTAATTGCCGTGAGTGGTGTTGCATTGCGTGTTATAGTGTTGTTGCTGTGAGGAAAGTCGGTGAAGTGATTGCCGTGAGTGGTGTTGCATTGCGTGTTATAGTGCTGTTGCTGTGAGGAAAGTCGGTGTAGCGATTGCCGTGAGTGGTGTTGGATTGCGTGTTATAGTGCTGTTGTTGTGAGGAAAGTCGGTGTAGTGATTGCCGTGAGTGGTGTTGCATTGCGTGTTACAGTGCTGTTGTTGTGAGGAAAGTCGGTGTGGTGATTGCCGTGAGTGGTGTTGCACTGCGTGTTACAGTGCTGTTGCTGTGAGGAGTCGGTGTAGTGATTGCCGTGAGTGGTGTTGCATTGCGTGTTAGTGCTGTTGCTGTGAGGAAAGTCGGTGTAGTGATTGCCGTGAGTGGTGTTGCATTGCGTGTTATAGTGCTGTTGCTGTGAGGAAAGTCGGTGTAGTGATTGCCGTGAGTGGTGTTGCATTGCGTGTTATAAGTGCTGTTGCTGTGAGGAAAGTCGGTGTAGTGATTGCCGTGAGTGGTGTTGCATTGCGTGTTATAGTGCTGTTGCTGTGAGGAAAGTCGGTGTAGTGATTGCCGTGAGTGGTGTTGCATTGCGTGTTATAGTGCTGTTGCTGTGAGGAAAGTCGGTGTAGTGATTGCCGTGAGTGGTGTTGCATTGCGTGTTATAGTGCTGTTGCTGTGAGGAAAGTCGGTGTAGTGATTGCCGTGAGTGGTGTTGCATTGCGTGTTATAGTGCTGTTGCTGTGAGGAAAGTCGGTGTAGTGATTGCCGTGAGTGGTGTTGCATTGCGTGTTATAGTGCTGTTGCTGTGAGGAAAGTCGGTGTAGTGATTGCCGTGAGTGGTGTTGCATTGCGTGTTATAGTGCTGTTGCTGTGAGGAAAGTCGGTGTAGTGATTGCCGTGAGTGGTGTTGCATTGCGTGTTATAAGTGCTGTTGCTGTGAGGAAAGTCGGTGTAGTGATTGCCGTGAGTGGTGTTGCATTGCGTGTTACAGTGCTGTTGCTGTGAGGAAAGTCGGTGTAGTGATTGCCGTGAGTGGTGTTGCATTGCGTGTTATAGTGCTGCTGCTGTGAGGAAAGTCGGTGTCGTGTTTGGGGTGAGTGGTGTTGCTTTGCGTGTTATAGTGCTGTTGCTGTGAGGAAAGTCGGTGTAGTGATTGCCGTGAGTGGTGTTGCATTGCGTGTTATAGTGCTGTTGCTGTGAGGAAAGTCGGTGTAGTGATTGCCGTGGGTGGTGTTGCATTGCGTGTTATAGTGCTGTTGCTGTGGAGGAAAGTCGGTGTAGTGATTGCCGTGAGTGGTGTTGCATTGCGTGTTATAGTGCTGTTGCTGTGAGGAAAGTCGGTGTAGTGATTGCCGTGAGTGGTGTTGCATTGCGTGTTATAGTGCTGTTGCTGTGAGGAAAGTCGGTGTAGTGATTGCCGTGAGTGGTGTTGCATTGCGTGTTATAGTGCTGTTGCTGTGAGGAAACTCGGTGTAGTGATTGCCGTGAGTGGTGTTGCATTGCGTGTTACAGTGCTGTTGCTGTGAGGAAAGTCGGTGTAGTGATTGCCGTGAGTGGTGTTGCATTGCGTGTTATAGTGCTGTTGCTGTGAGGAAAGTCGGTGTAGTGATTGCCGTGAGTGGTGTTGCATTGCGTGTTATAGTGCTGTTGCTGTGAGGAAAGTCGGTGTAGTGATTGCCGTGAGTGGTGTTGCATTGCGTGTTATAGTGCTGTTGCTGTGAGGAAAGTCGGTGTAGTGATTGCCGTGAGTGGTGTTGCATTGCGTGTTATAAGTGCTGTTGCTGTGAGGAAAGTCGGTGTAGTGATTGCCGGGAGTGGTGTTGCATTGCGTGTTATAGTGCTGTTGCTGTGAGGAAAGTCGGTGTAGTGATTGCCGTGAGTGGTGTTGCATTGCGTGTTACAGTGCTGTTGCTGTGAGGAAAGTCGGTGTAGTGATTGCCGTGAGTGGTGTTGCATTGCGTGTTATAGTGCTGTTGCTGTGAGGAAAGTCGGTGTAGTGATTGCCGTGAGTGGTGTTGCATTGCGTGTTATAAGTGCTGTTGCTGTGGAGGAAAGTCGGTGTAGTGATTGCCGTGAGTGGTGTTGCATTGCGTGTTACAGTGCTGTTGCTGTGGAGGAAAGTCGGTGTAGTGATTGCCGTGAGTGGTGTTGCATTGCGTGTTATAGTGCTGTTGCTGTGAGGAAAGTCGGTGTAGTGATTGCCGTGAGTGGTGTTGCATTGCGTGTTATAGTGCTGTTGCTGTGAGGAAAGTCGGTGTAGTGATTGCCGTGAGTGGTGTTGCATTGCGTGTTATAGTGCTGTTGCTGTGAGGAAAGTCGGTGTAGTAATTGCCGTGAGTGGTGTTGCATTGCGTGTTATAGTGCTGTTGCTGTGAGGAAAGTCGGTGTAGTGATTGCCGTGAGTGGTGTTGCATTGCGTGTTATAGTGCTGTTGCTGTGAGGAAAGTCGGTGTAGTAATTGCCGTGAGTGGTGTGGCATTGCGTGTTACAGTGCTGTTGCTGTGAGGAAAGTCGGTGTAGTGATTGCCGTGAGTGGTGTTGCATTGCGTGTTATAGTGCTGTTGTTGTGAGGAAAGTCGGTGTAGTGATTGCCGTGAGTGGTGTTGCATTGCGTGTTATAGTGCTGTTGCTGTGAGGAAAGTCGGTGTAGTGATTGCCGTGAGTGGTGTTGCATTGCGTGTTATAGTGCTGTTGCTGTGAGGGAAAGTCTGTGTAGTGATTGCCGTGAGTGGTGTTGCATTGCGTGTTATAAGTGCTGTTGCTGTGAGGAAAGTCGGTGTAGTGATTGCCGTGAGTGGTGTTGCATTGCGTGTTATAAGTGCTGTTGCTGTGAGGAAAGTCGGTGTAGTGATTGCCGTGAGTGGTGTTGCATTGCGTGTTATAGTGCTGTTGCTGTGAGGAAAGTCGGTGTAGTGATTGCCGTGAGTGGTGTTGCATTGCGTGTTATAAGTGCTGTTGCTGTGAGGAAAGTCGGTGTAGTGATTGCCGTGAGTGGTGTTGCATTGCGTGTTATAAGTGCTGTTGCTGTGAGGAAAGTCGGTGTAGTGATTGCCGTGAGTGGTGTGGCATTGCGTGTTACAGTGCTGTTGCTTTGTGAGGAAAGTCGGTGTAGTGATTGCCGTGAGTGGTGTTGCATTGCGTGTTACAGTGCTGTTGTTGTGAGGAAAGTCGGTGTAGTGATTGCCGTGAGTGGTGTTGCATTGCGTGTTATAGTGCTGTTGCTGTGAGGAAAGTCGGTGGAGGGATTGCCGTGGAGTGGTGTTGCAATGGGTGTTATAGTGCTGTTGCTGTGAGGAAAGTCGGTGTAGTGATTGCCGTGAGTGGTGTTGCATTGCGTGTTACAGTGCTGTTGTTGTGAGGAAAGTCGGTGTAGTGATTGCCGTGAGTGGTGTTGCATTGCGTGTTATAGTGCTGTTGCTGTGAGGAAAGTCGGTGTAGTGATTGCCGTGAGTGGTGTTGCATTGCGTGTTATAGTGCTGTTGCTGTGAGGAAAGTCGGTGTAGTGATTGCCGTGAGTGGTGTTGCATTGCGTGTTACAGTGCTGCTGCTGTGAGGAAAGTCGGTGTAGTGGATTGCCGTGGAGTGGTGTTGCATTGCGTGTTACAGTGCTGTTGCTGTGAGGAAAGTCGGTGTAGTGATTGCCGTGAGTGGTGTTGCATTGCGTGTTATAAGTGGTGTTGCTGTTAGGAAAGTCGGTGTAGTAATTGCCGTGAGTGGTGTTGCATTGCGTGTTATAGTGCTGTTGCTGTGAGGAAAGTCGGTCTGTAGTGATTGCCGTGTGGTGGTGTTGCATTGCGTGTTACAGTGCTGTTGCTGTGAGGAAAGTCGGTGTAGTGATTGCCGTGAGTGGTGTTGCATTGCGTGTTATAGTGCTGTTGCTGTGGAGGAAAGTCGGTGTAGTGATTGCCGTGAGTGGTGTTGCATTGCGTGTTACAAGTGCTGTTGCTGTGAGGAAAGTCGGTGTAGTGATTGCCGTGAGTGGTGTTGCATTGCGTGTTACAGTGCTGTTGCTGTGAGGAAAGTCGGTGTAGTGATTGCCGTGGAGTGGTGTTGCATTGCGTGTTATAGTGCTGTTGCTGTGAGGAAAGTCGGTGTAGTGATTGCCGGGAGTGGTGTTGCATTGCGTGTTACAGTGCTGTTGCTGTGAGGAAAGTCGGTGTAGTGATTGCCGTGAGTGGTGTTGCATTGCGTGTTATAGTGCTGTTGCTGTGAGGAAAGTCGGTGTAGTGATTGCCGTGAGTGGTGTTGCATTGCGTGTTATAGTGCTGTTGCTGTGAGGAAAGTCGGTGTAGTGATTGCCGTGAGTGGTGTTGCATTGCGTGTTACAGTGCTGTTGCTGTGAGGAAAGTCGGTGTAGTGATTGCCGTGAGTGGTGTTGCATTGCGTGTTATAGTGCTGTTGCTGTGAGGAAAGTCGGTGTAGTGATTGCCGTGAGTGGTGTTGCATTGCGTGTTATAAGTGCTGTTGCTGTGAGGAAAGTCGGTGTAGTGATTGCCGTGAGTGGTGTTGCATTGCGTGTTACAGTGCTGTTGCTGTGAGGAAAGTCGGTGTAGTGATTGCCGTGAGTGGTGTTGCATTGCGTGCTATAGTGCTGTTGCTGTGAGGAAAGTCGGTGTAGTGATTGCCGTGAGTGGTGTTGCATTGCGTGCTATAGTGCTGTTGCTGTGAGGAAAGTCGGTGTAGTGATTGCCGTGAGTGGTGTTGCATTGCGTGTTATAGTGCTGTTGCTGTGAGGAAAGTCGGTGTAGTGATTGCCGTGAGTGGTGTTGCATTGCGTGTTATAGTGCTGTTGCTGTGAGGAAAGTCGGTGTAGTGATTGCCGTGAGTGGTGTTGCATTGCGTGTTACAGTGCTGTTGCTGTGAGGAAAGTCGGTGTAGTGATTGCCGTGAGTGGTGTTGCATTGCGTGTTATAGTGCTGTTGCTGTGAGGAAAGTCGGTGTAGTGATTGCCGTGAGTGGTGTTGCTTTGCGTGTTATAGTGCTGTTGCTGTGAGGAAAGTCGGTGTAGTGATTGCCGTGAGTGGTGTTGCATTGCGTGTTATAGTGCTGTTGCTGTGAGGAAAGTCGGTGTAGTGATTGCCGTGAGTGGTGTTGCATTGCGTGTTATAGTGCTGTTGCTGTGAGGAAAGTCGGTGTAGTGATTGCCGTGAGTGTGGTGTTGCATTGCGTGTTATAGTGCTGTTGCTGTGAGGAAAGTCGGTGTAGTGATTGCCGTGAGTGGTGTTGCATTGCGTGTTATAGTGCTGTTGCTGTGAGGAAAGTCGGTGTAGTGATTGCCGTGAGTGGTGTTGCATTGCGTGTTATAGTGCTGTTGCTGTGAGGAAAGTCGGTGTAGTGATTGCCGTGAGTGGTGTTGCATTGCGTGTTATAGTGCTGTTGCTGTGAGGAAAGTCGGTGTAGTGATTGCCGTGAGTGGTGTTGCATTGCGTGTTACAGTGCTGTTGCTGTGAGGAAAGTCGGTGTAGTGATTGCCGTGAGTGGTGTTGCATTGCGTGCTATAGTGCTGTTGCTGTGAGGAAAGTCGGTGTAGTAATTGCCGTGAGTGGTGTTGCATTGCGTGTTACAGTGCTGTTGCTGTGAGGAAAGTCGGTGTAGTGATTGCCGTGAGTGGTGTTGCATTGCGTGTTACAGTGCTGTTGCTGTGAGGAAAGTCGGTGTAGTGATTGCCGTGGAGTGGTGTTGCATTGCGTGTTATAGTGCTGTTGCTGTGAGGAAAGTCGGTGTAGTGATTGCCGTGGTGGTGTTGCATTGCGTGTTATAGTGCTGTTGTTGTGAGGAAAGTCGGTGTAGTGATTGCCGTGAGTGGTGTTGCATTGCGTGTTATAGTGCTGCTGCTGTGAGGAAAGTCGGTGTAGTGATTGCCGTGAGTGGTGTTGCATTGCGTGTTATAGTGCTGTTGTTGTGAGGAAAGTCGGTGTAGTGATTGCCGGGAGTGGTGTTGCATTGCGTGTTACAGTGCTGTTGCTGTGAGGAAAGTCGGTGTAGTG